>JASKGM010048664.1:0-18381 GCA_034509205.1 Ceratonia siliqua
GCAGCAAGAAAGGACCAAATTAGAACATAAACATAATTATAAGACTACTTCCTAGACTTCTCTGAAAGTCTAGCTTATCAAGAAACCCCATGGCAACTTGTCCTATGTCACAAATTTAGGAAAGAAGGAAAATTTTGAAGCCTAGCATTAACGAAAAAGTGATAAGGAAAAAAGTACTATGGTTGGCCAATACATTGGTAGGTTCTTCTACTTAGTTGGGATTCCATCCATTGTTGCCCGAATGAATGTGCATTCAAGTGGATGATTGAATCTGTTGGGCAATATGCCCAAATATGAAGCCTCCTAGCTACCATCTGTTGAGGCTGCCAATTTTAAAGAAAGATGTGAGAATACAAATGATTTGATGATAAATCACAGATTTGTGGGTGAGGCATAGGTGCTCCATCATGTCGAATGGGTCTAAGCCAAAGAAAAAGGCACGAACGTTTTGATAAATTTCCCTGCCGGTACAATCTTTGTAAATCCATAGATGCATTGTTGTATGTAAAAACATGTGATAAGTTATTTGAACTACTTGACTTGTCGGAGAAGAGAATGTGATACGAGTGACTGACAATGGCCCAAATTTTAAAGTGCTTGGTAAGTTACTAAGAACAAAGAGGTCACATCTTTATTGGACACCATGTGCAACACATTGCTTGGATTTTAGAATAGAAGACATTGGAAAATAACCTTTAGTGGTGTTGACTATGGAAGGAACAATGAACATGTCTAGTTATATGTATAATAGTAAATTAATGTTGTGGCCCTCCAAAGATATCACCTTTTTCAATTGAGTCCTCCAAAATTAAACCATACCAATTTAGTCTTCTAAAAACTAATTTCACTGCAATTTTGTTCTTTTGTTAGCTTGATTACTGAGGAACTAATGAGATTACCAACATGGGCTCATAGAGGATGTATATATTTCTATTATATCTCTTGTACATGTTTGTAATTTTGACAATTTTTGGTTATTTAAGTTAATGGAGGGATGAAATTAAAATATAATTGGTTTTTGGATGATTAAATTGAGAGGATTTAACTTTGGAGAACTAAAACATTAATTTACTCTGATAGAAACCAAAATACCAGAAGAGAATTTGAAGGAAAATACAACTGTTATTAATTATAATATAGACTTACAACAGGGCAACACAAGAAATAGAACACTTCACTCAAACAACAGCATACTGGAACGTAAATTAAATAAAACACTAGATAATGATTCTAGCACTTCGAGTGGCTAGATTGACTCACAAATCCTAGTTTTCAAGACACTAGGGATCTCCCAGTTCCCAATCCTCAATTGTCAATTTCAGAATACCCTCTCATCACACCTTTTACTCCTATTTATGCATTTCTCCCCAAATAATTCCCTTTAATAACTGCTACTACTCATTAAAACTCCTAATAACTACCAATATTCAAAATATCCCCATTTAATTTTCTAATTACCCCTGGTACCTATCCTCTTTTACTTTCGCCTTGTCCCCAAGGCGAAGACAAGAATCACAAATTCTATCCATAGTAACTGTTTCCTATCACAATAGGGTCTTTTGCCAGTTCAACCTCCGTCTGTCCGTTCCCATCTTTTAAAATCAGGACATTCAACTAATGATTTTTACATTCCTAGGGAAAAAATTTCTTCACAACAGAAGCAAATACCTTGTTCCCGTCGGCAGCTGCTTCGGCATTTGAGATTCATCGGAAATTTGCATCTTCACCACTAGGTATTCCTCCTCCCCTGTTCATGCTTGTCTTTTGTGGCCAAGATTTGTTGTCCACCACCACTGGTATTGTCTGTCTTGCACTGCCCTTCTAGATGGATGAACCACCGCGTTTTGTATCTTGCGCACCTGGAACCTTTGATGGCGTCTCAGAGTAACGCGTCAACGGATGGCATCTTAGAGTAATGCATCAATGAAGCTAAACATTTAATTCGGGCTGGTTGCATGTAAATTCCACGGACAGGACTGCATCTTCAATTGGGTCTATTGATAGAAACCAGTACAACCACCACTGATATATAATTGTACAATATATATTTATTCATTGACCAATCTTACAACACAATATATATTCTTCACTAGTACACACTTCACTTGATCAGAAATTAATAAACCAGCACAATACACACATAACAGAACTACACTTCACACCAAAATGTCAGCACCACACTTAACTACTGGATAATTCACATAGAATACTAGAACATGTAGAATCTAGTACTTTCGAGCATGCTAGCCGCTTCCCTTAATCCCTAATCAATTCCTTGATATGCATAATCTCCCCCCAACAATCTATTAAATAGAACAATTAGGATAACTGTTGGCATAACTTACCCATAGGGTCTAACATTACTCCCCTTCCCTGCAGTTTCACCTCGAGGCACCTTCACCTTGTCCTCAAGGTGAAACTGCAGTTGCTATACGCAATGTTACTTTGACAATATCTTTCTTTCTATCTATGGTTTCAAGACACCCATCAGGATGGAATCTTCCGGTATCACTATTATAAACCAATACATTCCTTTCTCATCAACCTTATAAACTATATTAGTTTTTTTGTTTTTTGTTTATTCTTAAAGTAACCAGCTGTCACACTAAATCTCCCAACTAAAACCTCTTTGGAACCATCCTAGCCTTGGTCATGCTCCACATGCGGGCCCCGCATTATAGATTTCACTCTTTGCTCCAGTTCCACCTGTCGTCAGATCAAGCACTCTCTCGTGGAGTCATTTGCAAGGGGTAAGTGTATGTCAGACCAGCATAAGTGCTCACACTTCTTGTTGATAATGCAAATGCTTTCTCATAGTATGAAATTGCTTCATTATGCATCTTCAATTTTCCGATATGTTCAAAAATTCTAGAAGCTTTCATGAAGTGACCCACCACCGTTTGACCCACCCTGAAATCCCTAGTGGACTGGCACCCACAACAATAGAACATGAGCTTTGAGAATGCGTCCCACTCACCTCCAATTCTTCCATGAGGCACACCATCGGCCAATGCGGCTACTGTCCACAGTGCACAAAACATGCTTATCTCACGCAAGCAGCTTTCATTTCAACTACATGGTGAGGCAGAGGGTGTGTAAATCCCACTTGATGTACTCAAAGACCGGAACAAGTATGTGCTCAAAAGCAATCTTCAACTCACTAGCAAGCAGCATGCCCATAATGAAATAGAAGAATGGTGAAGACCTCATGCTTGTTTTAGACACCCACCTGGAGCCCATTGGGTAACAAATATTGTTCTATTCTGAACCATCTTCTCATCCCAAATTTCTTCTCTGTTTTGGGTCCAAGTTTTCATAGGAATTAAATGATTGGGCCTAATCAGTTTTGTAACCAACCTAAATTCCTTCTCTGACCCAGTAACCCACACCCACTTCAAAACCATCTCTTCTTTCAACTGTGGACTTGTCTCCAGCAGCAACGGCAATTTCAGCCGTGAATCTGCATCCTCCTTCAACGGTGGTTTCATTTCCACCAGAAATGGTTCTTCTTCTTCTTCTTCTTCCATCAACGGTACTTCTTTTGTTTTCCCTTTTTCTTCTGCTTCTCTGCGAGTCTTCACCCTCTCTACAAATTCCTTTCTAAATGTAGCCTTCATCCTCTCATTGCCCTCCCTCTCCATTCCCAACGCCCCACGTAATGCTCTTAATTCACTTTTCATTGCACTTACCAATTCTTTCAAGTTCCTTGTTTCACGCCTATGTTCTTCCATTCCTCTCTCCAATTGTTCAACTCTTGCTTCCATTCTCATGTTTACCATACCCAATAGGATCTTTGCTCTGATACCATTTGATAGAAACCAGTACAACCACCACTAATATATAATTGTACAATATATATTTATGCATTAACCACTCTTACAACACTATATATTCTTCACTGGTACATACTTCTCCTAATCAGAAATTAGTAGACCAGCACAATAAACACATAACAGAACTACACTTCACACTAGAATGTCAACACCACACTTAACTACTGGATAATACACACAGAATACTAGAACATGTAGAATCTAGCACTTTTGAGCATGCTAGCCGCTCCTCTTAATCCCTGATCAATTCCTTGATATCCATAACTTCCCCCCCACACTCTATTAAATAGAACAATTAGGGTAACTGCTAACATAACTTCCCCATAACTATAACTGCTGGCATAACTTCTCTACTTTCCCCTTTGTCCTTTATGCCCCTAGGGTCTAACATCTATCCCCTTATTTCTTCTCTCCTTGGCCTTATGCAGAATTTCATTGTTGTCTTGAATTGTTTGGGCCAAGCCCACCATATGCTTAAGTGTCATGGGTTGACCTAATCGGACCTATGCACGGATCTCATCACTCAACTTGGTTCTAAAGAAACCCATCAAGAGTTCCTCTAAAGTCTCTCGCAAGGGAGCCGAGAGACGCTCAAAGCTTTCTTTGTAAGACATAACCGAGCCTTCTTGCTTCAACTCCATCAATCGCTTATATTCATCACCACTTTGAGAAGGGTGAAATCGTTCTACTAGTTCCTCCTTAAATTCTGCCCATGACTGGAGTGGTTGACGGCCATCAAGCCATTGGAACCACCCCATAGCAATCCCCTCCAAACAAACGGCAACGACTTCAAGCTTCTCGTCTTCCGAAATTCCATTAACTTGGAAATAGCGTTCCATGCAAAAGAGCCATCCAAATGGGTCTTCATCAATAAATAGAGGCAGTTCCAACTGGTTTGCTTCCCTTTCATCTCTCTGATTACCTCTAAAGTTCCTGGTAGGGACCTTTTCTCCGTCACCATGTGTGGATTCCCCAGTAGACCCATCATGTTCACCATGATTTTGTGCTCTTGAATGGGCTATATTCTCCCTAATCTCAACCAAATAGTCTTGAATCACTCTCATATCATGTTTAAGTTCATCCATTTCTCTCCTATGTTCTTCCATGTTTTTTTTCCAGTTGTTCAATTCTACTCTCCATCCTTGTACTTACCATTACCCCACTAGATCCTTGCTCTGATACCAATTGATATAAACCAAAATACCATTAGAGAATTTGAGGGAAAATACAACTATTATTAATTATAATATAGACTTACAACAGTACAACACACCAGAAATAGAACACTTCACTCAAACAGCAGCATACTGGAACATAAATTACATAACACACAAGATAATGATTCTAGTGCTTCGAGTGGCTAGATTGATTCCCAAATCCTAGTTTTTGAGACACTAGGGATCTCCCAATTCCCAATCCTCAATTGTCAATTTTAGAATACCCTCTCATCACACCTTTCATTCCTATTTATGCATTTCTCCCCAAATAACTCCCTCTAATAACTGCTACTAAGTAAAACTGCTATTACAACTCCTAATAACTACCAATATTCAAAATATCCCCATTTAATTTCCTAATTACCCCTGATACCTAACATATATATAATCATGTTTGAGTTTTAAATACGTTGACTTGGTCAGGGAGTTCAGAATGCAAACAGAGCTGGTTATACCTGGAAAAATCTGATTTTGCACTTCTTATCTCACCTTGAAATGCATCCAGCAACCAAAAAAATCATTTGAGGTTCATGTTCACTTAGGAAGAGTGGGTTTCAAGTGAATGAGCAAAAGAAGCTATTGGGAAACGTAAATTTTAGTTATGCCTTCCATTTGGAATTATGTAGTCTACATGCTTTAGGTTATAGGACCTATTGTTCAAGTGCTTATGCTTGTGGATAATGAGAAAAACCAGCCATGGGATACATTTGTGATGCAGGAGCATCCCATATTTTCTTTGTTAACGTTATTTGTCTTATTTCTATTAAGTGTGTTTTATTTACATTGTTTAAGTAGTCTTGTCACTTGCACGTGACCCCCTTTGTTGTTTAGAATCAAAACCCCTCGATATATTGGTCTTGAGTCTTTCTGTATTGGATAACTATCAGATTATGTTTTTACTCTAATATCAAAGTTTTCTTTGGGTAGGAACCCTATTTTTCTGTGTTCAGCTCTTTCATTCACTTTGGTTCCAAGCTCTACTTCGGATTCTTGTTTTTTCTTTTTCCAATAGTGCACCATAGTGGTATCAGAGCCCATGGCTGGTTGTGGTAGGGAGCAGAGGATGTAGAGGAAATTGGGAATAGCAAGCCGAGTTGGCTAAGATACGGAGGTCGATTAAGGACTTGTTGCTAGCCATACTGGCTTTGCAACGACAGGGACGTGTAGAAGCATGTATAGAGCTTCCGATGAGGACCCATTCCATGATGGGTGATGTGAGAGCATGGACATGCCAGAAGGCAGTACAAGTGACAAAAGATCAACTCAGGGCCACGACACTAGAACTACTAACTGAGCAACACGAAGTGGACTGGAGGAACAGTTGGTTCGTACCCTCAACTTGAATGATGGAGGAATTTGAATTGGAGTGGGTGATTTTGTAAGAGAAGAAGAGGAGGAAGTACTTGAACCTGTTTATGATGATTATCATGATGAAGATGAAGAAATTGATAGAGCTGGTATGGAGAATGTCATTTCAAAAGATGCTATTGATCGCCGTTCTGGAGTAGAGTTGTCTCCTCCTCAGTTATTTACTCAAACCGTTCCAGTCATGAGCATTGTGTATGAGCTTGGTGATGGATGACATGAAGGAGACTGTTAAGAGTTTTTGGTGAAAAATTATGTCTTGCTGAGCCGTCATTAACAAGGAGGCTTTGTGATGTTTCTTTAACTGATATGTTAGATGCCTGCCAAGCAATGGATATTGTTTTGCCATTGCTATTTGCAGAAAGCATATTAAGTAAAGTTGATAGTGTTCGGAAGGGCATTAATTGAGTTGTTATGAAGCTTACAAAGCATACAGGAATTGCAATTCGTCCACGCTTGTCTGATTTAGTGTGTTGCATGCTGGAAAGTTTATCAAGCCTTGAAGACCAAGGACTCAATTGTGTTCAGCTTCACGTAGCAAATGTTGGAATGCAGACAGAGAAGCTTGAAAGTTTGAGAATTTCTATTGCCAAAGACTCTCCTATGTGGGACTTTAGACTTATGCATATAAGTTGCAGATGCAGGATCTTTGGGTTGGTGTGGCCATCTTTATTACCTTGTTGCTTGAAAGAATTGGTGCTGACACCAAGTCATATGCAAATATGCTAGTAAGGTTGTTGTTTCCTGTTGTTAAGGAGAAAAATGTGCCTTTGCTAGTGCTTGTGGAAAAGTCTTAAATTATATAGCAACCACTCAAGCCCAAAAGCTAATTGATGATACTACATCTCTGCACACGGGTGACGAGAGTTCTCAAATTGAAAGTGCACTTCTCTTAACGAGCTATTCATCCATGGCATCAGATGTTGTTGATGTTGATGAAAGAGAAAAAGAGAGAGTTTCTCTTGAATTGTTGAAGGGATTCAATTGCTTGCCTACTTTTCTTCCTTCAGACCTTCAGAAACAGTTTTATGAAGGATTCTGCAAGCAATATTTGTGGCCTCTATCCCATTGCATGTTACCCATGTTTCTTGACTATTGCAATAGATTTGATAGGTCACTATGGCAGGCTTATGTTTCTGATAACAATATATTTGTAGATAAGATTATGGAGGGTATGAAAGGAAGGGATACTCGTCTTCTTTTTTGCACCACAAGTGTATCATTGCAGAGACTGCTTGTGGATAGAAATTTAAAAGACCTAAGGCTAATTTTGCTGAGTGCAACCTTAAATGTCGAGTTTTTTTTTCTTTGTACTTTGGTGGTACTCCAACTATGCATATACCTAGTTTTACATGTCTAAATCTTGCACATTTTCTTGAGGATTTTTTGTAAATGATTAGATATTGGTTGAATCCTTATAATCAAATTGATGACCATGGTCAAGAAAAGACATGGAAAATGCAGAAACAAGCCCAAGCTTTCAGAGAAAGTAAGACCCTGATTGCTTCTGCTGTTGAGGATGCATTTATGCATTGGGAGCTGCGGACTTCAAGGGGTATAGCTTACACACTCAGGAGTCAGTATCTGTTGGAGTCATAATTCACTTGATTTTAACCCTATTGAACCTGTGCTTTGCCACATTGTCAAGAAAGAAGGGCTTGGCGCTATTTTGGGCTTTTATTACTGGTTGGGCAAACCAGCTGCTAAAAGTACTTGGATTGCAGAGGACGTGCCGAAAGAGATTGCCCAGGGACTTACGGTAAAGTTTGCAATATTTTTTGCTCCAATCACTAGGCGGCTTTCAAGAGGGGGAGTTTGATGCAGGAGCATCCCATATTTTCTCTGTTAACCTTATTTGTCTTATTTCTATGAAGTGTGTGTTTTATTTACTTTGTTTAAGTAGTCTCGTGACCTGCACGTGACCCCCTTTGTTGTTTAGAATCAAAACTCCCCCCGGGATATATTGGTCTTGAGTCCTTCTGTATTGGATAACTATCAGATTTTTTACTCTAATATCAGAGGTTTCTTTGAGTAAGAACCTTATTTTTCCTGTTGGTCTCTTTTGTTCACTCTGGTTCTAAGCTCTACTTCGGATTCTTGCTCTCTATCTTTCCAATACTGCACCAATTTGTGAAGCTATGGATATAGCTGAGGAGGCATTCGAAAAAGCATTCAATGAGAAAGAAGAGAAGTGTCAGGACAAACTCAAACTCGTTGATGAAAGGTGGAATTGCCAACCTCATCAACCTTTACACGTTGCAAATTTCCTAAATCCATAATTTATTTAATGACAATCCAAGTTTGGAGTTTGATGAGGTCACTTATATATGGGGTTATTACTTGCATAAGCAGACTTGTTAACAATTTGGATGTAGATGAGAAAATCATGGCACAGTTGTCCACTTACAGAAAGATTGAGGGACATTTTGGTGTTCCACGAGTCATTAGAACAAGAAAAACATGACCACCAGGTACATAGCTAAGTTATTTCCTACTTTCTAAGATAGTTTTAGTCAATTAGTCACTAGTCTCATAAACTTAATTTATGATTACCCATGCAGCTGAATAGTGGGGTACTCATGGTTGCTCTATTCCACATTTACAATTAGCAATCAAAATCTTAGCCTGACATGTAGTGCATCAGGCTGTGAATGTAATTGGAGTGTGTTTGAGCAGGATGGTTTCAATTTTTTTTAGCTTCATATCGGTTTGAATTATACGCAAGGGGGAACAAACTTACACAACAAAGACTAAATGATTTAGTGTTTATTGTTTAGAAAAATAGGGAGAAAAGGAAGTAACCAAACAAAATATATTATTAAAAGATTTAATTATGATGTGTATAACATTGAATCTCAACCTTTATTTATACTAATACTATAACCACACAAAGATACTTATACGCTTTACTTTGGGTGCATTACAAGTAGGGTAACTTTTTTTAATTCCTAATACCTCTTAATTGGGTAACTTTTTTCTTAGAATATTAAACCTTCCTATATTAATACCTCTTAACAATTCCCCTCAAGTTTAAGCTTACAAAGCTTGATGTTTCTTATAAATAAGACTCAACTGAAAACAAAAATAAAAACAATAAATAACTAAAGAACTCAACCATTGATTCAAGAACTTAAGCAACTGGTACTCCATTAGATGATGTTCTTGGTTCCATAATTCTTCAACCTACTTCATACGAGTTGCACCCTTGACATTCTCCTAGTTTCTCTCCTTGGTCACATCTTCGTACACCATCTAACACAATGACATAGCTTTAGAAGTCTTCGACCAACTTCCAATTAGTCCCCTCGACCTTCTCCCAACTGGTCTACACTACTTGGGTTGATCAGTACCACATATAACTATCAACGTCTACACTCCTTATGACTCGCGGGGTTGCACCAAGAGCTTTGATTGCAACTTCCTTAACAACAAAACCAACACTAAAACACATATACTTACCCATAATAGCGAACTACTATAATCAACATAGTAAAACTCAATATCAATAACTCCATAACAAAAAAATACTTTGTTGACAAATTTAAATCCTACAACCTTTATATGATAAAACAAAAGCAAAACTAGTATTTTGGATTTTGTGTGTATTTTTCATTTTTTTGTGGAAGCTAATGTTAGGATTCAAGGTGGGTGACATCTATGCTTCAATACCATGTTGAGAAAAATGGTGGGAAAAGGAAGAGACTTAACAAAATATATTACTGAAAGACTAAATTACGATGTGTATAACGAACTTTAAAGTTTCAAACTCTATTTATACTAATACTATATCCCATAGGCATTTATACCCTTTACTTTAGGGCACTACATGTAACAATTTTCGTAGCCTACAAGACTTTCTTTAATTCTTAATATCTCTTAATAGGGATTAAGCTCTCCAAGCTTGGTATGATGAAAAAGATGTTGACTCTATTTCTCTTGATGATACTGTTCAAAGCAATAAATGGCTAGTGGGATGACAAAAGCAGATAATGAAGATACAAAGGGCATTCAGATGATACAAAAGAAGATAATGAAGGATATAAATCCAATCAAAGAGATGAAAGTAAATACAACTATGTAAATGATTATGATGATTCAGTTTATAAATTGGTGTAGAGGAAGTTGTTTGAAGGCCGTCTTGTCAACGCAAGAAGAGGTAGTGAAGGGTTCACTTGCAAACGCAAGTCCTAGAGTGAAATACCTTATCAGGTAATTGTAAACTCGAACACCGTAGTGAAAACGAATCTGATTAAGCATTCTGACTTTCAAAGAGTACATCAGCTAGATTTAGAGGGTTTTTACAAACTGAAATGACAATACTACCCTCAATACATAACAACAATTCAAAAGTAGGAAATAAAATACAACACCAGATATTATAACAGAATAAGCAACTAATAAACACCACAGCATAAACAAACAAATACAACAAAGGCATTTATCTTATGGATTTCTTTTGGTAGTCTAACTTATCTAAGAATTCCATAGCTGTTTGTTCTATGTCAGTCATTCCCTCCTATGAAGAACTCGTCCTCGAGTTTTTATCTGGGTAAAAAGGTTGCTCAGGATCATAATATTCAAACAAGTTTGCAATATTGAAAGTCCGGGAAATGCCAAACTCCTCAGGCAAGCCCACTGCATATGCATTGTGATTAATCTTCTTAATGATCTTATAGGGAACATACTTTTTAGGGTGTAGCTTGCTGTAGGTACTAGTAGGAAGCCTCCCTTTCCTTAGGAAAACCATCACTAAATTTCCTTCCTAGAGTTCCTTATGTCTCCTATGCTTAGCAACTACGGCTTTGTACTTGCTATTGGTAATTTCTAACTTCTATGTCTTCTTGAATGGTCTGTACTTCCTCAGCAAGATGCTTGGCTGCCACATTCTTTTTAGCAACTACAGGTAGCTTGGCCAAGTCCAAGGCATATTGTGTAGGTTTAGTTGAGAAAGATCTCCCAGTAGCACTGTGGGAGCATTGTTGTAAGCAAATTTAGCTTGGAGAAGGACATGGTCCCAAGCTTTGCTTTGTCACCTCAAATGCGTCTAATGAGATTCCCCAATGTTCTGTTCACAATCTCTGGGGATGTGCGGTACTACTGAAATTCAATAGTGTCAACATTCTCCATAAAGTAGGCAAAAAATGACTCTAAAATTTAGAATCTCTGTCAGATGTGATGGTCTTTGGAACTCCATGCAGTCTGACAATTTCTCTGAGCAATATAGAAGCATTAGAGGTTTTCCTGCAAGGTATAAAGTGAGCCATTTTAGAGAAACAGTCCACTACTACTACCACTACCACCATCACCGAGTCCATTCCTGTCTGAGTTGTATAGAGTCCTGTATTATGAGATTGGCCCTTTAAAGTTGGGCTTACATAGCATTTTTTCACATAATTCCATACATCCCTCTTCAACTGTGGCCAATTGTATCGTTCTTCTAACATAGAAACTGTTTTATCTCTTCCCAAATGCCCACTGAGACCACCACCGTGCGAGTCCCTAATAAGCTTCTCCCTCAAGGAAGTTTTAGGGATACATAGGCGGTTACCAAAGAAGAGATACCCTTCACAAATGTGAAATTCCCTTGTTGGTTGATTGAAAATACATTATTTTATATTTCAGAAAATTCCTCATCATCAACATATAGCTCCCTCAAACATTCAAATCCAACCTCCTGTTTGTAATGTTACAAGCAAGGTAGCCCTCCTGCTTAAGGCATTTGCAACTCTATTAGAAGCACCAGATTTATGTTTCAACACAAAGGTAAACTTCTGCAAGAAGGTAGACCACCTAACATGTATATTACTCATGTTTCTAAGTATTAAGAAATTTCAAAGCCTGGTAATCAGTATACAAGACATACTCCCTTTGGATCAAATAATACTCCCAATTCTTTAGAGCCCTCACTACTACATGTAACTCTTGGTCATAGGCAGACCATTTTCTCCTAACATCATTGAGTTTCTCACTAAAGTAAGCAACTAGTCTCTCTTCTTGAGACAATACAGCTCCTATGCCAATGCCACAAGCATCACACTCCACTTGAAATATCTTCTCAAAAGAAGGTAAAGCCAAGATAGGTGCACTGCATAGCTTCTCTTTAATGAGCTGGATGTTGTCTTCCTGTTTCTTTCCCCCACTTAAATTGCGCTTTCTTCAAACAATCTGTGATGGGCGCAACAATGGAACTAAAGTTCCTAATAAATCTTATGTAGAAGGTAGCAAACCCATGAAAACTTCTAACCTCAGTGACATTTTTGGGTGTAGGCCACTCTCAGATTGACCTCACTTTCTCTTCATCAACATGGACCCCTTGGGCATTTATGACATAGCCCAAAAAGAAGATGCTAGGAGTCATGAAATCATACTTATTCAAGTGAATATAGAGCTTATTCTCTTGGAGAGCTATAAGCACCTCCTTGAGATGAAGTAAGTGTTCTTCACCTCCACTATAAATGAGAATATCATCAAAGTACAGCACAACAAACTTTCCAAAAAAAGGTTTTAGAATCTGATTCATTAATCACATGAATGTGCTGGGTGCATTAGACAACCCAAATGGCATAACAAACCATTCAAAGAGTCCCTCTTTAGTCTTAAAGGTCGTCTTCCACTCATCGTCCTACCTGATTCTAATATGGTGGTAGCCACTTCGCAAATCTATTTTAGAAAACACCTTAGACCCTTCAAGCATGTCAAGCGTATCATCCAACCGCGAGATTGGAAACCTATACTTCACAATTATGAGATTGATAGCCCTGTTTATGCTTATTCTCCAACTCCCATATTTCTTAGGAGTGAGCAATGCTGGAACTGCACAAGTGCTAACACTTACCTTTATAAGGCCCTTTCTCAACAAATCTTTCACCTGTTGATTCAATATTTCGCTTTCCTTGGGACTTATTCTATAATGTGGAAAATTAGGTGATGAGAACTAAAACAACAGTAACAGGTATTTGACAGGATTTCACCTCAGTTCAGCAACAAAATAGTAACCCAGAATTATAAGAACCAAGGCAAGATAGTTATATTAGTGAAGTAGCAAATTACAGTGCTTGAAATTGCACTACACCAATGAAACAGTAATACTAGAATAATTGGAATACTCCTCAAGTCCTCACTCCCCAGAATAGTCCTCCCAGCCGGAGCTAGGCCACACCGGCTAGCTCTTAATGGATGCTAGCCTCCCCACTACCCTCAGAATCCTCTCCCCCGTCCTCCAGCCCTTTCTTCCTCCCTTTATCCCCCCTTCCTGCCTTCGTACTGCCATGCGGTTTGCTTTCTCCCATTGGCTGAACATCCGGGCTGATTGCCACGTGTAATGGTTTGTTACCCAAAATACCATCTTTTGTCTTTTTCCCTTTTCTATAATACGTGTACTGAAAATGGGGTTTATCATTAGGCAAACTAGCCCCTGGAATGAAATCAATCTGATGTTGAATCTCCCTAACTAGAGGTAGTTGATTAGGAAGCTCTTTGGACAATTTAGTGAAATTCTGAAGTAAATGCTCCACTTTCTTAGGAATTTTCTTGATTACTTGCTGCTGCATAGTAGATGGTAGGGACTTTATCATAATAGGATGAATCTCCTCAGATTCCTTCATTGCTTCGTCAAACTCCTTGGTTTCTGTCACAATTAGAAATGATTCCCCTCCACTTTAGAAGCTTTGAGGTTGGTACCTTCATGTGCAGATGGCACCCTAGCTATATTAATGGAATAAGCATACATTATCTCTTCTTTTGTATGTGAGGTCCACATCATACTACCACGGTCTTCTTAATAGCACATGGGTTGCATCCATTTCAATGACATCACAAGTCACTTCCTCAAAATAATGTTTCCCAATGGTGATGGGAACTTTACATACTTAAGTAACCTTCTCATTAAGTCCTTTCTTCACCCAACCGATCAAGTAAGGGCAAGGGTGAGGTTTAGTAGACAAACCCAATTGTTCAACCAATTTCCTTGACACAAAATTGTCACTGCTACAACTATCAACTATTACATCACACTTCCCTCCAATATTGCACAATGACTGAAAAATGCTGTGTCTCTTGGAAGATCCTCCTCGGGCTATGGAGCAAAGAATCCTCAAAACAATCAAATTGAGTATCTCCCCCTCATAATCTTCACCCTCAGCTACTTCATACACCTCATCATCATATTCTAATTGTTATCCATGCCCTTAATCCTTCTCTTCCTCATGTTCCATCAAATTAACAGGTTTCCTGGATGGACGTTTATTGGACTTATGTCTAGGTTGGCCACATCTATAACACTTCACCGTGGTGGTTTTAGAATAGGGATTGAAACCCCCGGAGGATGCTTGATTAGAAGATTGCTTACTCCACCTTTCTCTACCACAACCACTACTACTAGCTTCCTTGGGTTGGCTTTTAGGGGCCTTATGGGGTTAGTCAGGCACACTAGACTGAGGTACTTTCCTTTTCCCAAAATAGACACTACTCTCATTCCACTTCCTTTTGGAGTAAATCTGCACATTACTAGACTTCTCCATCCATTCAGCCTTCAATGTCATATTGTAGGCCTCATCAACACTCCAAAAGGTTTGGAGTTCAATCTTCTCCCTGATATCAGAATTCAAACTACCCAAATATCTTGCCACCCTCTGGAGTTTCATTCAAATTATTGCGAATGGATAGCCTATTGAACTCAGTTGTATAATCAGTCACTGGCTTGTTGTCTTGAGTACAACTCTGATTCATACGAAACAAGTGTTGCTTATAATCAGCGGGTGGACATTCAGCCATCAACTTCTGCTTCATCATTCTCAAAGTTCTAATGGGAGGCTTTCCTTATCTCCTTTTATTCTGTTGCAATTGATCCCACCAAACCGCAGTTGACTTTTAAATTTGTATGCCACCCACTTTACCATCTTGCTTTCTGGCATTTCCTTCATCTCAGAACCTTTCCACCTCTAACAACCAATCTAGAAATTCTTCTATATGCAAATTGCCATTAAAAGTTGGAATGTCTGCCTTAATTTTGTAATCTTTTGGACTCTTGTTATTTCCCCTATTCCTCAGCTCTTGGGGAACAAAAAATTTTCTTCTGAATCTGAACTACTGACGTTCTCCAATCTATCATTTCTCCCATTTCCTTTGCCATTCCAATCCTGGGCTCCTTTGTTTTCAGGTGTTCTAGCTTGCCCATGGTCTTTGTTCCTCTCATTTGGTGTTGTATTTCAACCCCAATGAATATGAAGACCCAACTCGGCGATTAGAGCACTCAACTCAGTCATTTGTTGCCTTTGATCTGCCATTGCACATCTCTGCTCATCAATTGCAACCCATAACGCATTTTCTCCCCTGGTCGCATAACTTGGCTGGCTTCTGTCTCCACCACTGGCTGCAAAACCTGGAAACGCCATGCTCTGATACCAATTCTGGCTCAAAGGAAGTTGTTCGAAGCCCTTCTTGTCAACGCAAGAAGAGGTAGTGAAGGGTTCACTTTCGAAAGCAAGTCCCAAAGTGAAATACCCTCTTGGGTAACAGTAAACTCGAACACAATAGTGAAAACGAATCTGATTATGCATTCTGACTGAGTACGTCAGCTAGATTTAGAGGGTTTTTACAAACTGAAATTACAATACTACCCTCAATACGTAACAGCAATTCCAAAATAGGAAATAAAAGACCACCATATAATGTAACGGAATAAGCAACTAATAAACACATGACAGCTGAAACAAACAAATACAACAAAGGCATTTATCTTCTGGATGTCTTCTTGTAGCTAACTTATCTAATAATTCCATAGCTGTTTGTTCTATGTCATGAACTCTAGGTTTTTTTTTTTTATCCTGTGGTTGTGAACTTTATACTTTATCTCTTGTTAAGTTATTATCAAACTTTATCTTTTATATTTAACAGTTTTATATGATTATTATTTTGAGTAGTTGATTTATATGTTAAATCTTGTTGCAATAGTTCATATTTAGTTGTTATCTATTTATATATCATATTTTCTTCTGTCCCCCCTCCCTTTTGTTTTTGTGTCTTCACTCGAGCAAGCACTTTTCTAGTGCCTCACCACAGGGCGCTAGGGGGCTTCAGCACCTTAAAGGTGGCTTTTGCCTTTCACTACCTTGGTTGGTGCCTAGTATAATTTTGTCAAAATTTTATTGAGAAGTACTCAGGACTGAACTTAGCAATACTTATCTGAAAATTTTGCAATGTGAATACATTTGTTCTAAACCTCTGAGAAAGAAGTTTCTGGTTGCTGTTTTACTGGAAACAGGTGAAAAAAATGACTATTCATGCAGTGAGCAACATAGTGGGAAAATTGGAGGAAGCAAGGTTAGTGATTGCAAACTACTTGCAAGTTCTGAATTTTATAGTGTTTACCTCGGGGAGTAATGAAAGTTCCTTTATTTACAACTGGATAGCACTTCTAGGTTGAGTTCATGTTGAATTTTATTATTCTATGCGTATATCCCTTTCTGTGCCTTATCAATAAGCATTTGGCCGCTTTTTTTTTTCCGTAGTTCTTGTGTGTCAATATTACTTGCACAAACATTCTTGATTCATGCTTAAAAGATGTCTATTTTAATTGTTCCTCGATGCTTTCTGTAATTGGATGTGTTTTAGGTGTGATGGTAAAACCTTAAAACTTTATCTTGAGTTGCAGTTTCTTTTTTGGATGCATGTAGCAAGATTTGTGTCTTTGGCTTACTTCTAAATTAAAATTATACACACTGTCCATTGTTATTTTATTTATTTTCTGTGTGAAATACTTGTGACTTAGTTAAATATAAATGTATTTTTCTGTATTTAAATTTACTAAATTGAATAAGACACGGTATTGCAGTGTGAAAATGACATTTTCATTTCATTATGCTGTTAAAAGAAATGTCTAATATACCCAAGTATCTAAACTAATATATATAGTTTTGGCAGGTCCTGTTGAGAGCAGTTATACATCTTATTTTATTAAGACTTTTTGTGTGTTGTTTTTTTAACTTTTGGGAGGCCAACATAAGAAATTGAGGGTACTTGAGAACCTGTACATGTTTTACTGAGAGATTTTGGATCTTGTGGGCACTGGGGGTGGAGGCACCCTTCGCCCTTTTGGAATCATTCCTAGTTTTGCTGTCTTTGGTATGTTAAAAAAAAAAAAATAGCGTGATGCAGTTAGTGAGTACTGTCTAATTATTGAAGAATCAAAATTTCTCACTGATTCCTTTATTTTTAAGAATATAAATAAAATAAAATAGTCAATTGACACGCACTTCATGCTTGTCATGACACTAGTATTTTATTTATCTTTCTGTGTGTTGGAGAGAGAGGTACTTGAATCAGGCAAGGGTCACCAAACTGTTAATTTTAATTTGTAACTATGTGTGTTCACGGAAACTAGGAAAACTTTTATCCTTTTTTCCATGCGTTTTGTAAAATCTGATTGCCTTTTTCTTGGGTTCTGTATATGGTAATTCTGGAGACATCCGTTTAATTAGACTAGAAATTACAGAAAATTTCGCTTTATGGTATTTTGATGCAAAGAAGCTGGTTGAGAAGAAAATGGGCAAAGTTTGAAATGCTTTAGCACTATGTCATTATGCAATTGTGGGGCTTAGTCTTACTATACTGGAATTATATGATACCTATAACCCGTCACAAAAATTTTTTATGCCCGAGTCTTGCATCAGTGTTTTGTCAAGGGAAAATTTTATTTCCATATTGTGTATTAATTTTGGTTAGTTGTCTTGTTTGGTGCCCTTTCGTTATATATGCACGTCCTTGTTTTCAACTTAACCTCTACCTTCTGTGATTGTTCTTTACTTATCCTTGATCTTTGGTGGACTAAATCTGTTAAATTCGATCTTGTTTCTTGACATCTATCTTTTATGTTCGTATACTGGTGGAACCTTTATTTTTAGATATGATATTGGGAGTTATTGTATAATGTGATTAATTCCTGTTGGTTCTTTTGTTTCTTAGATTCT
>JASKGM010048715.1:0-20509 GCA_034509205.1 Ceratonia siliqua
AATAACTGTATTTCAATCATAATTGAATCTTAAAATTAAATAATTATATTTCAACTTCAATGAAGTAATTATTTATTTCATCTCATTAAAATTAAGGGGGTTTTATACTTTTTTACCTTAATATTTAGTTGTAATTATAATATCTTCTTTAATTTATTAATTGTAACATATTACATTCTAAAGTATTATAATTTAGTCAAATTACCTCACACCGTTTAATTAAATGTTAAAGTTAATAGTTTTATTTAATATGGGCTAGTTATGTAATTAAAAAAATTTAATAAAAAAAATAATTTTATTATGTAAAATGATACAAATATCCTAAAAATAAATAAGGATAATCTTTAATTAACTTTTATTTTTGTGGGTAAAAATAAAAGTTAATTAAAAATTTTATCTTATTTTTTTTAGGATATTTATGTTATTTTGCATAATAAATTTATTATTTTTATTTCTATCAAGTTTTTTTAATTAAATAACTAGCTTATGTTAACTAAAATTGTTCATTTTAACACATAATTAAATGGTATGGGGTAATTTGACTAAATTGTGATAATTTAGGGTGCAACGTATTACAATTAATATATTACGAAAGAGATTATAATGACAAATAAATATTAGAGTGAAAAAGTGCAAAACCTCCTAAAATTAAACTCCAATTTCCAAATTTACCATATAATCAAATGTTTCAAATTTAGAAGGTAGTTATGCATAGAGGTGAATCTTAACAAAATTATTGAAGGGCGAAAGACTGAAAGATAACAAAATATTGGTCCACGTAATCCTTAAAGTAAGTAAAATTATAGAGAATACTTTATAACATAATTAGTAATTATTGACAACCATAGACATATTTAGATTGTTTAAATTATTATAAGGAACAGAAGCAAAACACAAAATTAACTTTTAATTAAGTGAAGGATCTATGTTAGATTTGATGTTGAGTTGTTATACTTCAATAAGACATATAAGATTTTTGTTAATTTTTTTTTGGTTTATTATTATTGGTACAATAAAATTGATAGATTTCTAAGATATAGATTTTGTTTATAATGGAGTGAGAAGGCAGGCATTAAAGTGACATGGGCAAACAACAGTAACGATATATCAGAGCATAAAAGGAAAAAAACTAATCCAACAAAAAGTTACCCAGAACAATAAATTAAAAATTTTTTAATTCCATATCCATTCTCAATGATTAAAGTGAAATTTATGAGTGAATGAGATATTGCATGGAAGGTAGCCGATGAAATGTAAAAGATAAGAAATTTGACTCTTAATATCAAACAGGACATGAGAGTTTTTGCAAGATTCATTAAAAGTTTTTATCCTACCATGATGCGTGCTGCCTATTGGTGAAGACCTAAACGGGAGGAAATGAGAACCAAAGCAGTCGCCACTCATCAGTTGCAGTTGGTGTAAACACCGTTACGAGCAACGAGTTCTGACCAAGAGAGAGGGAGGGAGGGGACTGGGACTTTAATATCTATGAGTAATATGATAAATGAAACTATGAAAGAAAATGGTTTCTACTTGTGGTGTGGACTGCAGAGCGCAAAAAAAGCAAAGCCAATGTCAGTGACATGACGTAATAAAAATTAGCACTACACAAGTTAATAGACAACAAATAATAAGGGGATAAAATAATATGTATTATATATGAGTGATGCATTTGTAAAATAAGTAATACATTTGTAAAATAGAAAGATAGTATGAAAATTTTGGAAGAAACAAATCATTTTAAAAAAAAGTTAATTACATAACGAATATTTTTGAGGGCAAATGTAGATAAAAAAAAATTTGGGGGCAGTCAACTACCAAACAAAAACTGAAAACCACGAATCAAACATATTATTTTCCAAATTCTATTCATTTAATAAATTTAGAGAAGACTCATTAACAAAGAAACCAACTAATATGATGATTTACAAAATGAAAAAGAAACATTTTTTTGGGTATATATTCCAATAAAAATACCAAACAAAAACTGAAAAACGGAATAATTAAATCAACCAAAATTCCAATAAGCAACAAGATATATGTGGCATTTGAAGACATTATAAACTCGTTCGTATCTATATGTAATTTGATATACTGCAAGAACTATCCCCCCTTAAGAATTATCTCGACAACATCCTTCTTCTATCATACAGAAACCCACAAATGATAACACTATAGTAGACTAAAAGTATAACTCATTATGGTATCAATATAAAATAGACTACAAAGTATGACTTCCAAAGAATGTTTTAAAAATCAAACTCATCATTAAATTAGTAGAGACAATAATTTACGGTTTACTAGTTCGATTGTAATCACATCATAATTAAACCAATAATAAATTTTCTTATATTATATAACATTATATATTAATGTTATAATATAAAGTTTAATAATTTAATATAAAAATAATTAAATAATACATACTAATATATATATATATAATATCATTAAATCACTTAAATATACATAAAATAAATTTATAATGATAAAGAACACATGTATTATATTAATTTTTATTAAAAATGATTAAAATTATATTGTTTTGAATTACAAAATTTATAAAAAAAAATTGTGCCAAAACGACGTCATTTTAATAAAGAAAAGAAAAATAAGAAGAAAAAATAAATCAGTTTCTGACCAGTTTTGACTGATTCACCAGTTTTTTTTTATTGGTTTTTTGCTTGCCAATTTTTAGAGGTCAACCAAATCGACCATAGGATTAGTTCACCGATTTTTCAATTCGACTGAACGATCGGTCCGATCCTTTCTTTTGTTCACTGATTAGAACAAAATAAAATATAAAATAGGTTAATTCAACTTTTAAGAAATTTTGCATGTCTAGAAGTAGAAGTAAAAGGTGGACACATCTTAGGTAGATCAACCATAAATCTAAGAACTAAATACTTTCAATAGTATAATAAAAAAACTTTGGTTATCAAGGATCAAGCAATATTGTATGACTCCGCAAAAGATTGTACACAACAAAACTATTTATCTAAAAATCGAGTGAATCATTGAAGACATGAAAAGGTAAGTATATACAGCCTGTTATTTAAGTTTCTCAGCAAGTCAGCATCATTTAATAATTACTTTTTCTGAGAGGTTAATATATATAATAATGCTCGTTTGTATGTATCTATAACACAAAATTGCACAATAAGCCTCACTTATATGAAATTTTGTGAAGCATCAAAATTTGTAACAGCAACTTTACCTTAATCCATAATTCTCTCTCTGCATTGGGATATAATAGCTTCCATCAATTATTATCACTCCTATATTAATCTCAAAGATTGAGTAGCAGTATTGATGCTAAAAAAAAAATCGTTGAAGAGAATATAAAGCTTAGTCTTATAATCTAGATTTCTAACCCATGAATTTTCAATTCCTCATGTCAGTACTAATATTATAATTCATT
This sequence comes from Ceratonia siliqua, assembly GCA_034509205.1. NCBI lineage: Eukaryota > Viridiplantae > Streptophyta > Magnoliopsida > Fabales > Fabaceae > Ceratonia > Ceratonia siliqua. The sequence goes on from JASKGM010048715.1 coordinate 3,422, forward strand.
AAAATCCTTTTTCTTTTAGATTTTATTTCTGAATCATTTGATTGTGCCCATTCATATTTGAAACACAATATATAAGCTTAAAATTACGCAAAATAGAAACGTAAGTATCAAATCCATAACCCATATTGCAACATGATAGGTTTCACAATATAAAACCTTTAATATCTAAAAATCAGTAAATAAAAAACCAAACTCGGCCGGTCAATCAGACCAAAAAAATAGCTAGGAAATCAGTTCTATGGCCGGTCCGATTGACCCTTAAAAACCAACCAGCAAAAAATTGGTGTATTGGACCAGTTCATCATTTTTTTTCCTTCTTATTATTTTCTTTTTTTTGTTTACTAAAACAACGTCGTTTTGACACTATCTTTTTAATGAATTTTTGAGTTTAAAATAATATTATTTTAATAATTTTTAATATAAATTTAATACACGTGTTTTTTATCATTCTAAACTTATTTTATATATATATTTAAGTGATTTAATGATATTTTATATATATCAATAATTTAGTATGTATTATTTAATTATTTTCACTTAATTATTTTTTATATTATATTATTATGTAATGTTATATAATATAAACTTAAAAAAAATTTATTATCGGTTCTACCACGGTCAAACCATTGGACGGTGAACCATGAACTGCAGCCTCCAACAATTCAATGACTGGTCTTATTTTTAAAACTTTGCTAAAATGTGTTTAGTTTGGGCTTTTTTTGTTTTCATTTTCACTAAAAATGTGAAATAAAAGTAAAAATATGTTTTATTAGAAATTTAAGAAATGTTTTATTGAAAATGTTTCCTAAATTTCCTGAAAATTTGAAAACAACTCAATGTTTATTGTTGAAACTTTTAAAAACTGAAAACAATAATTTTGAAAACGCGGTGGCAATATCGTAATTAAGTTGAAATGAATAAAATTACAGTGACAATTTCGTAAATAATAAAAAAATTAGTGACAAGAAAAAAATAATAGAAATAATTTTTTTTAAAAAAGAATGAAAATAAAAACCAAATTTGTTTTCTAAAATTTGAAAATTTAAAAATAAAAATTTTTAAAAAATAAAAACAAAAAATATTTTCACAAACGAAATATAAAATTTTAATAAAAACTCAAGCACACAATAGTCTTCATAATGCAAAGATCATGAGTTCATGACATTTCACCGAAATTCATACTTCAAACAGCTTCTCTAAAGTAGTACGTAATCCAAGTATTTAGACCTTTTAACTCTTCTAGCTTACTCAACCTAAAAAAATGAGAATAAAATTACAAAAAAGTAATTAGCAGAAAAACTGTTTGATTATAAAGAAAATTCAATATAATTGAAAGAGTGAAAGCCTATATTAAGGAAAAAGCTTTGTTTACCTTTGAAAGCAAATGAAGGAGAATGGTGGGTGCCCCAGATCCTTGGAGACGTGGATAGAGAGTAATAAGGTTTCTGGTCTGACATCTAAAAATAATAGAAGCAGAAAGCATAAAGCAATAAAGCGTATGACCAAAGTTGTGAGAAGAAAGAAAAATCAAATCACATAGCATTAAAGGAAAATGGACAAAAAAAGAAAAAGAAAAAAACAGAACCCATGGTGGAAAATAAAGAAGGAAAAATAAAAGAACAAAATTAGGAAGCAACACTTTTTCGGGAAAATAGAGAAGGAAAATAAGAAATATAACTGAATTACCTCTGGAACACCGTACATACGAAATTCATCTTCAAAATCCCTCTCATAGTCATACCTGAGTAATCAAAATTGACAAAAGAGCAAAGTGTGTCATCTTACATATGGCAGCAACAATTATAGGCTTAATGAAAACTTAGATTGAAAACTAATTACAATAATATAAGTCTAGCAATCCACATGATAACCTAATAGGACTCTAATTCTGCACAGTTTGCAACAATATATATAACATTGCTCAAGAATATGTTACTTATGCATATGCTTATATTGTTTGTGTAATCTTTTTGAAGCTGCATGGCATGTTTATGTGATGGAAACCAGTAGTTTTTTTAGTATGATATAGTTATAAGAAAACAGAAACAAGAGATAGAAGGGTCAAGTCCTGTTTAAGGTACTGAAACAGAAATGAAAATACTTAAAAAAGAAACGATATCCTAACAATTCGAGAAGTTAGGTTTCTCCCTCTAACTCTCCAGGATTTCTATACCCTCTAGTCTCCTCTCACCATTCTTTTTTATTCTATCATGCATGACAGCCTCTCACTCCTAGGCTAACCAAGCCCCCTAAACTATGCATCATTGATCATTTGTCTACTAGCCGCGTGTATCCTATTATAATCACCTTTATAGCTCCCCTTCTTTAATACACCTATTAGAATTTTCTTATATGAGATATCCCTAAATGAAAGTTTTATATTTTCTACAAAATTAGTTCATTATGAATCTATTGAAAGATGATAAAATTCATGTTATGAACACTATTATTTTTATATTTTATATGCCTTGATGGTATTAATGTGATTTTCGACTTAGTATAAGCCACAATTCTATAAGCCTGTAATTATATGATTTGTTAAGGTTATTTTATTTTATAAAATGTTAAGTCTCTTATCTATTCTTAACTTAAAAGAAAGAAGAGATTACTGATATTTGGCTTGCCTTATTGACTGCGGCCTTACCTGTTATATATCATCTTGAATTATTAAGCATGACGAAAACATGTACGTTCATTAATTAATTCTATAAACGGTGTTCTAAATCATACGAGAAATTGTTATTTCTTACAATACTTTCATGACCTGAGGCATTTGATTATATGAGTTTGTACTTGTCACTTCCCTCCTTCCCTCCTTTTATGATAAGCTATTTCCTTCATATGAGTTTATGCTTGTAACAAATTGTCCTTGAATTCTTCCAAAATCATATTATGCTCCCGAATATGAACATTAACTTCTTCCACCTTATAAATTTCATCCACTAATTTAAGAAGAGTGGGTGGATCTCGCCTATAAAGGACCTTAAAAGGAGTCATGCCAGCAGCTAGTTGATATGAAATATTATACTAATATTCTACCCAAGGAATCCCCTTGGCCCATTACTCGGGCTTGTTTGCAACAAAATATCGTAAGTAAGTTTCCAAACAGCGATTGACTACTTTAGTTAGACCATCCAATTTCAGATGATAAGCTAAACTCAAATTAAGGGAAGTGCTAGCCAATTTTAACAACTCCTGCCAAAAGTGACTAACAAAAACTTGTCTCTATAAGAAACTATGGACTTTAGAAACCCATGCAAGGGATAATTTCTTTGACAAAAAAAGTAGCCACCTCCTTTGCTGTAGAAGGGTGGGAAAGCAAAAGCAAGTGACTATAGTTCATGAATCTATCCACAACCACCAATATAACATCTTTTCCATAAGATTTAGGTAGCCCACAAATAAAATTCATGCTTATGTCTTCCCATACCTGAGATGGAATTGGTAAAGGTTGTAGCAAACTCACAAGAGACATGGCTTGATATTTATTGGCTTGACATATGTCACATGCAACTACAAATTGTTGAACATTCCTTTTCATTCCTTCCCAATAAACCAGCCCTAAAATTCACTTATAGGACCAAAAGAAGCCTGAATGGTCACCAATTGGAGATGAATGAAACTCCATTAGAAGCCGAAGAACTCAACTAGATTCCTTGAGTATCACTAATATGCCCTTGAACAAAAGGTCCGTTTTTATAGAAAAAGTAGGCCAACAGGGAGGATTGGCCAGTAACTTAGGAAAAATTGCAGCCAGTTTTTCATTTAGCTATACTTCCTCCTCCAAAGAAATACTGTACTATATTAATAGTCCCCAACTCCAATGCATCTTCCTTGCCGGATAAGGCATTGGCGACAATATTCTCCTCGCATTGTTTTTCTACTCTAATAATAAATTTTAAAAATTAATGAAATATAATTATTTTAAAAATATTAATCATATCTCTTATTTATAGAGTAACGGAATAAAAATAAAAAATACAATAAATTAATAAATAATTATTTAAAATTTTAAAATATAAATTGACATACACATTATATCACATTATATATAATAAAAGTTGAGTATACGCATTGAAATTGCGTCAATGTAATATTCCTCCAGACTGTGCCACACATACCCTCTAATTTTATACTCTTTTAATATAATATTTATCTATAACCGTTTTTCTTTTTCTTTTGATTTTTTTTGGGAAGAAACAAAATTTCTTATTATTTTACTTTTTAATTTCTTTTTAATTGCTTGATACTTTGTAATTATTCTTTTAATTACTTATTTTATTTTTCAATTATTTAGTTTGTTTTTTGATCTCTTTTAATTTAATTTTCATATTTATCTATCAACTTTTTATATATTTTTTTGTTATTATTTAATCATCTTTTTAGCTGCTTCCTTATTTATTTCTTTTCTAATTAATTTAAAATATTTATCAATATATTTTATATAAATAATTAAAATTTTTGTTGATATTATAAGATAATATAATTCACCAATTTGAATTGAAGTACTTTGCAAGGTTAAAGATATAAAGAAATTTAAACTCAAGCACATTTGGAAAATTTGTTTAGGAGCAATTTAGATCTTAAAAATTCTATTGCAGTTGATTTTATTTAATTGTATATTATATAAATTATAAATGAGAAACTGATAATATTAATTTTTAATATGAGATGTTATTAAATTTTTTATTAAGTTATCATTTATTAAACCCTAAAGATATTTATTATGAAATTAACCTGTAGTACTAAAATTTGCATATTAACTCATATTTAAATTAAATAATTTAAATTATAAAATTTTTAATCATGCATGGGTCTACAACTTGTTAATATATATAATATGATTTTAGAAGTTAGTTTCATAAAAGATTAATTTTTTATTATTCTTTTACACTATTAATAATTTTTAAAAATTAATTGAATATAATTATTCTAAAATTTTTAATCATATCTTTATTTATAAAGAACAATAAAATAATAAATAATTATTTTAAAATTTAAAATATAAAATAATATATACGTTATTACACACTAATATATTTTATGACCGATTCTTCAGTATCACAAATTTTTTGTGAGTTCTAATATCACAAGTTGACCTATTGACCTGACACACAATTGATATCTAATTGTGCAAGTGTTTTGATATTTATAAAATTTATAAAATTGATCCTGTATCACGAATTCTCAAATATTTTGAACCCAAATTGCAGGTATCTAAACAAAAAGAGTATTTTAAATTTTGGTAGAGGAATGGAATGAAGAACAATATTTAACTAGTATACTTATTCTTGTTCTTCCTTCATTACTGGCCTTACGGATTCAATATAAGGGTTATGTTATCTTCAACTACCACGTGGTTTGGATCTTCATATTACTCATCTATAAGTGATTTTCCATGAAAACATATCATAATAAGATTGAGCTAAGTTATACAAAGTGATTATTATGTCATAAAAATAGTTATTTAGGTGCAAAAAGTAGTTATTATATTATAAAAATAGTTATTCAGTTATAAATAGTGATTATTATGTTTTAACCATAACATAATAACTACTTTTTAGAATCAAACAATTGTTTTTATGAAGGACAAAAAAGAAAGAAAAAAAGAAGTGTATAGTACATGACACCATTTGAAAAGTTAATTTTTCCCGAAAATTTTTGTTACCATCGTCGATGGACTATGTGCTATAGCCATGAGCATTTTCACATTCCACATGCATTAGAGATTGTTTGATTTTGAAGTTATTTGGTGGCTTTATTTACTAAATTATCTCATAAAAAATATGAAAGTGATGAATATATTTCTAAATTTTAAGAGATAGTGGGATGGTGAGATAATATTATTTATTTTAATTAAAAGAATTATTAATAAATAATTATAAAGTTAGTGGAAAAATAAAAATTAGTATAGCCCACCTTACTATCACTTTCTTTTAATTGTGAATGGTTTGTTATTAGGTTAGTTATATGTGGAATTTATAGGATGTAATTGAAAGTGTTATAACTTGAACTTGCATTAAACATAACAAATGGTCAAACTACTTTTTTTTTTTATAAAGTTTCACTCAAGTTATAATTTAGTTCTAAATTTTTTTTTGGTCAATTTAATCTCAAATATTGTCAAACTATGTCAATGTCATCATTTTGGCTAATGTCATCCAAATAGTTAACCACAAATGCTTATGTATAGTTTACGTGACTAATTGAGAGTACAACTATTTTAATTTAGTCATTCATATTTTATAAGTGTTTCAATTTAGTTCTTAATGTTTCAATGTGTCCATCTCAATATTTGCATATGTTGATGTCAGCAACAATTTTTTTTTCTTCATAATTAGCGGTATGAATTTGTTGCTTAATGTCATTATCAAATTCCATCCCTCTTATACATGAAAATGAGAGAAAAAAATTCATTGTCCAATAATTGGCAATGTGGTTTGTTTCTATTTTTAGTTATTGCAAGTTAGTTGTTCAAATGTAAGCCAATATTAGTATCGCCAACTCTTTCATTGGAGCAAAATGCAAATTTGAAAAACCTATCTTAATCTTTACCCTCAATTGCAATTCCTCCTTAATCTTCTTTTTAATTTTTGCAATGTCCCACTGATCTTTTAGCCCCATTACACTTTGGCACCCATCATCTAAATTAAATGTTAATTCTAACATTTACCTTGTGAGATTACCTATTTACCCCTCATTGTAAAAAAAATAGTTTGGTATTTTTAAGTGAAAGGAAAGGGTAAAAGGATGATATCACAAGGATAAATGTTAGACTTAACATTTATTTAGACAATAGGTGCCAAACTGCAATGAGGCTAAAAAGTCCATAGGAACATGCAAAAACTAAAAGATTATGGAGGACATTTGCAATTAGAGATAAAGGTCAGGGTGGATTTTCACAAATTTTCCTGCAAATTCTTATCTTTACATATTCATTAAGTATGAGTATTAACAATTATATCGTTCAGTCCGAAATCAGAAATAAGTAAAGAAGGCAACACTTGGCTTTTCCCTTATTCTTTCAAAGATACTTCACCCACATGTACTATTTTCCTCGATACCAGGGACGTAAAATGAAGGTTTCTCGTAATTTAACTTGTCAACGTCTTTTCTTCCTATGGAACAATAAGTGTCAAGAGTTTAATGAAGGTTCTCAATCAAATCCACTTGAAATCCTTGTAACTAAGGGCACCACCATTGTAAGGCCTAGCACAGGCATTTCAAAGAAAATATTATCTTCAAAGTCCCTATCTTGTCTCAATCACCAACTAGCTAAAGCTTGAGCACAATCTCTCCATTTTTGCTAAACCTCTTAGTCGGTGTTATGGAAAAACATCTAAGTACTTTCAAAGTTCTAGCACCTCACAGTCCCTATCTTGTTTGGGGAACCCGTTAGTTGGAGTTTTAGCATAATATCTCCATTTTAGGTAGACCTCTCAATCGTTGTTCAAGCAAAAAACCTTAAGTCCAGTCGAAGTTCTAGCATCTCAAACTCTCCATGTCATATGGGGCACACCCTAGTTGAAATTCAAGCACAATTTGTCTATTTTAGCATAATATCTCAACTGATGTTCTAGCAAAACACGTTAAGTCCAAATGAAGTTCTCGAACCTCAAAGTTCCCATCTCATCTTGGGCACTCGTTTTAACCAAACCTTTCTCTCAAATGATGTTTTGGTAAAACACCTTAAGTCCAGTTGAAAATTTGACACCTCAAAGTCTCCATCTTGTCTGGGGAACTCGCTTGTCAATGTTCTAGCATAATCTTTTCGTTTTAGCTTAACCTTTCAACTGATGTTATGGAAAAATACCTTAAGTTTAGAACAAAGTTTTGACACCTCAAAGTCCCCATCTCGTCTGGAACATCCTTGAAATTTTACCAAATTTCAAAATGTTCAAAGCAATCTACAAAATAAAATAAAAAATATAGTTATCATCATATGCCAACTTAACCCTAAACCCTAACCCTAAACAATACTAGTTCTTATTTGTTAGCTCAATGGTTTCACACCCCTAATTTTACTAAACATTTTTTTAATGTCTAAACACATAACAAATTGAATAAAGAATCAATATATTATATTCATAATTTTCTCATACAATGCCACGTAGGATTCAGTTTAAGGCATGCCATCTCTGTGTTGAAAAGTAAGAAGCCCACCTTGGATATTACCAACGTGAAGTATTTTGGAGCAAAAGTGTTTGGTCACGTGAGAACTTTTTATGGTTAAAAAAAATTCAATAAAGTAAATTACAAGACAAACATTTAATGCTATGACAAAGATGTGAAAGGCATTAATGTACAACAAGACAAAAACACTTCTTTATGTCACCTCAACTTTTTCAAAAGCCACTCACAAAGGGATACATCACTACTCTTGAAAAAAAATAAAAAGAGGATTTAAACTAAAGCATACTCCTCTATCCTTCATGAAGCTAAGACGTAGCTTTACTTGCGGTTGGAGCATGTTTATCTTACAGAAGAAAGATGAAGAAGCTATACAAATATGGAAAGATTTCATCTGGTTGCAAAAGGATTCACAATATCAAATCCTGCAGCCTACTACATTTGGCTGTGCAAATCACACAATATCTAAAAAAAGAAGATATGGCCTCTAATGACTATAAAAAGAAAACGCAGTTAAATAAAAGAGTTGAAGGATGATTGAAATATTGAAGAACCAAGAACGAAATTGGTACAATGAATTTCTCTTCCCTCTCATTGTGCTTAATCTCTAAATCTTTTGAGAGTGAGCTATTGAAATCAAAATGTTCTTTCATCTGATTTTTTCTTTCATTATTCATAGAGATATTTTTCTTAGAAAAAATCAGAGTGTGCCTATCTGGATGTATTTGCTCTTCATATAGAGTATCAGATCATCTCCATTTTCTTTTGAAGTTGTATTTTGTAGTTTGTAGTTTGGGGTATAACCACTGTTAACGTTGTTGGTGAGCATTTAAGAAAACCAACTTGTTTATAGTTTGGGGTATAACTACTGTTAACGTTGTTGGTGAGCGTTTAGGAAAACTAACTTGTTTGTGGTGATTAAGGAAAACTACCTGTTGCTAGTGATAAGGAAAAATTAGGTTATAATCTGATTTGAGATTAGTGAAAAAATCTCTTAGGAGCCAAGGGGACTAGATGTAGACTCACATAATGTGGGTTGAACTAGTATAAATTTCTTGTGTTATTTTTCCTACCTTTTCTCTCGTTATCTTTTTTAAAACTTAGTTAAATAAAAAAACTTCCAGTAAGTCACTAAATAACTTTCAGGTGACTAAAACAAGTTCTAGGTACCTAAGTCCTGAAAACATTTTCAGGTACCTAAAAGCATTTTCGGGCAACTAAAACCTTCAGCTGAATAAAATTGTTTTGTATATTTTTTCAAAACCTCTGTGTTTCATTTATACAGTTAGCTAAAGATTGTCCAACTAATGTTAACTTGAACTAAATTTTTAAAATACCAATTCACCCCCCTCTTGATATTTTCCTAACTTTCATTATCTTTACTCGCTCTTAGCCAAGGATGCCATGGACTTAGTCTTTTCCTTTTTTTCACCAAAGGAACAAGTAAAGAGTAACAACTATGAACACTGTATTTTTTGGAGCATTTTCCCAACAATCCATAAGAGAAGATAAGAATAAGGAGAAGAAAGCTTTTTCCATTTCTTAACCCTAATTCAATTAGGTAACCTAAGTCTATTTTACTAGTCTAAACCATCATTCCTAACCCATTTTCCTAACCCCAAACAATCCATACCCTAAGTCCCAAGCCTAAATCATCCACACAACCTAAAATCTATAACCGAAACCATCCTCCCTCTCTTTCCTTTTCTTTCCCACAAAGCTCACACATTCTTATTTTAAAATAGGAAAGTTTCTTCTATCTCCCTTTCTTTGCTTTTCTCTCTCTTACTCATATAGGAAATTCACTCATTCTCTCATTCTACTAACCTTAACCATCCACCTCATCTTTGCTTCCACAAAAATATTTTAAACCTAGTCCTAACAAGGTCTAGCCACCTATTAGTGTGCCCGCATGGAACCAAACCCTAGCCATCATTTTTGGCTCATCTTCTGTAACATTGTTTCCAAGATAGGAAGCTTTTTGAATCCATGATCCCACCATTCTATTGTGGTTTCCTTCTTAACTTTGTTTATGCTTTTCCACCTTAGCCAAGATAATAAAAATTTCAAACAAACTAAGTAGGTCCAATCTTTTTAGTAAGTAAATTGGCTCAATTCAGTTTGGTTGAGGTCCAAAATTTCACCGAACTAAATTGATGAACACTCCTACTTCCTTAGGGTTCTAAAAAAGTATCATGATGTTTATGACTAGAACAAACAGAAGAGTGTCCATAACATATTTAAGAGAGTTTGTGGTGAATAATTATAAAGCAACGTGTATAATAATTTTTAGGAGTTTGGTTTTATCTACTTTACTCTTGTCTTGAAAGGTGACTAAGAAATTATCTTTAAAAAAATTGGAACTTAAGTAAAATAACTTAATAGTAAGGAAAAAAAATAGTAAACAATGTATTTAATATCGTTTAGTCAGGGTGACCCATCGGTAAAGATGAAGAGGAAACTTTATTAATAAAAATCAAATACAATAATAACTTAACTATCCAAAGTTCAAACTACAATTTTAAATACACCCGAATAACTTAAAATATTTTGGTTGAATTTAGTATGACTATAATTATAAATTATGTGCAATTTACCCATTGTATTAAAAATCTTAGCAACTCACCTAGTTAAACATATATTTTCGTGCAATTTACACATCAAGTTAGTAATTTTATTAGAAAATATGTCTAATTTATACAAAAAAACTAATGAAATTTCTAAAAGAATTACTAACAAAGGGTAAATTACACTATACTTACATTTAAAGAAATTTGTGTGTAATTTGTACCAAAACTAATTAAAGTTTTAAAAGAATTAAGGAGTCAATTCATAAGTTTTTCAATACAGAATAATAAATTATACACAACCTATATTTGAAAGAGATTACACCTAATTTAGGTTAATATTCTTCCCACAAACTATATATATTCTCTAATCTCTAGGTCCAACTCATCATTGAATCTCTTCTCTCAACCTTCAATGAGTTGATTTTGAACGAAGAAATCACATCTCTATTTATAAAGGTTTTTCAATGTCACAACGTGACTGTAAAAGAAAAATATCGTCATAACCTTAAGTCGAAAAAAGCAAAAACACGAAGGTTGAAAAATTGAGTCATAACTAACTAATTAAAAAGATAATTGAAATCTTTAAAAACCAAACACTAACCCTTGGAACCAGAGGAAGGTTCGAGAGTTTAATTACTTATGGGAAAAGTGTTATGCATCCTATAACGTCTATCTCTAAAGACGGTTACCTTAGATCTTTTGTATTTAAATTCATTGTATTTTAATTATCCATTTTTATTAACGTGGTGAAGAAAAAATAAAGGATAAAAAAAATCAAACATGCTTTACAGAGTAAGTGTTTACGTACTCCAAAAGGATCAAAGTCCATATAATTCGAGTATATTTTAAGAGAGTTTGACTAGATAAGATGAATAATCTCCATCCTAGTGTGAAACTAGGATAATTTAGGAGAATAAACCTCCATCCAAAGTTAAGAGAATTAAGTAATAAAGGAGAATAAATTTCCACATGTAACTTAAGACAATATGAGATAATAATTATCGACATAATGTTCAAAAAAGTATTAAGACAATCAAGGAGAATGAATCTCCACATTAAGTTTAAGAACAACATAAAAGAACAATTCTTTACATAATGTTTAAGGAAATATGGTGGTTCTTGAAATCACCTCAATGGGAAGAATAATGATGCTTTGTTTGGTGGGGGAATATAATAGAAAGGAAAGATGTCGAGACATGTACCTTATTTTATTTGCAAGCAAATTTTCCTTTAAACCTTTTGGACAATAGACATTAATTAAGTAGGCCTTTTAAACCCAATTGTTCATAAATTGATTTTCTAGATTAAAGTGAATCAAAAATTTGTTCCACTTTTAACATTATGAAAACTTGTTCAGTTTTTTTTCAAAAGGCCTTTGGAGCCACTTGTTTATAAATCATTTTCCAAATAGAAAGAACCCAAATGTTCACTTCACTTTAAGCATATTACGAATCTATTTAATTTATTTTCAAAGCGGCTTTGAGCCTTGAATAATTAAGAAAGCCCTTATTTTATTTTTGTTATTTTCTCAAAAGGGGGGAAGGTGCATTGGACACCCTTTATCCTATTAGGAGGGGAAGCAATAAACTAAATTAGCAAAATCAGCAATAATAAAATAATATAAATAAAAGGAATGACTTATGAATTACAACTAAGTGTAAAGGGAAGCATGAAATAATGAAATGAAATAAGCAAATCAAACAAACCAAAATAATAAAAAACTTGCATAGCATCATGAAAATTAAAGGAGAAAGCACTAATATACAAAATTAAAGAAACACATAGCAATGAGGAATAGCAGACTAAGCTAAATGATCACGAGAAGCACATTCAAAGTCAAATTTGCATCAATGGACTTAAAGCCCAAATAGTAATACATCTAAACCAACAGTAAATCAAGCAACTGATTTAAGATGCAAATTTAAAATTATGCTTAAACTAGGTGTGAATCTAAATTTGATCTAACAAATACATAATGCAAGTCAGTACCATTTTTTAAAAACATTTGAAAATCACAGGTTTACAAAACAAATCATAATCACTTTTGGAGAAATGAAATCAAATTTGGAAATCACAAGTTTAAAATGCAAATTGGAATATCTTTGGAAGCATGAAAACATATTTGAAATCATAGATTCAAAAATGCACATCATAATCACTTTGGAATCATGAAAACAGATTTGAAAATCACAGTTTCAAAAATGCAAATCAAAGTCACTTGAAGAATGACAACAAATTTGTAACACTGTTTCAGAATACATTTTAATATCACAAAAATGAAAACGACTTTAAAATCACAATTTTAAATTGCACCATAGTATATAAACGAAAACAAATATAAACTCCCAGATGCGAACATGCATAATTATAGAACATCTAGCATCCTCTTACCCATAGGTGCTTGGGATTTTAACCAAGCATCCTTAGACCCTATGGGAACCTACCCGCATCCTGGCTCTCTAATAGACCGAAAACAGTAGTAAGCAAATAATACAAGATGAAGATATTTACCTTCCTTGATGCTTTAGGAAGAAGCTCTCAGCCGCAACCCCTTTTATGGCCAAGGATCTTGAATGTTGGGTGTGAGGTGACCCGAGCTTGCACACACGGGCGAGGTGAGGCGAGGTGAGAGAAGGTGCTAGAAGGTGAGGAGCTGGCAAGAGACAAATCATGTAACGACATTAGAGAGGTGAGAAAAGAGCATGATGTGCGAGTGAGAGAACCAAGAAGCGGGGGGCGGCTACTGGTGAGATTGAGGTAAAACATTAGGTTTAGGTGATAAGGAGGTGTCGGGTTGGGTTGGATTGAGTTGGGTTGAGGTGCATGGAGTTGGGCTGAAGGGAAGAAAGGAATTGTGCTGCTAGGTATGGGCTGCTGCCCGAAAGAAAAGAGTTGGAAAGGAAATTGGGCTAAGAGGAAGTTGGGCTGAAAAAAAGGAGAAAGGAATTGGGTTCTTTTCATTTTTGTTTTTTTTGCTTCCTTTTTATATTTTCTTTCATTTTACATTTTACTTATTTTTTTACTTTTTGTAAACTTAATGTAAAAATAAATTTGTTTATTCAAATCCTTTTACATATTTTTGGTTTTATATTTTATATTTTTGTGTTTGATTTTGATTTTGATTTTGATTTTCTTCTTTGTTATTATTTTCCATTTTTTGTATTTTTTAATTCATTTTGTATTTTTAATTATTAAAAATAAATCTGAACGAAGTAGGATGATTACATCCGGCCAATGTTTTCAATCTTTGGTCAAATTTTCATGTGAAAAATTTAGTTTGTGTCATCAATATAAACTTAATGAACTGACGATTTTAAATGAAGAAATCATATCTTTATCTGTAAAGACATTATTTATTTATTTATTTATTTTGCCCATGCCACCTCTAACGTGATCTAATTTACTTGATTTTTCACATAAAAAATATCCGTTGGGTTTCACCAAAAGACACAAAATTGATAAAGGGGAGAACTAAAAATTCAATATGCAGACTTCAACAATTTTAAAGTTAAGAAAATTGAAGTACTAATATGCAAAATGACCATAAAGATTTTCAGGAAACGTCATTAGAAAAAATTGCAAGCATACTATCATTTCTTCCCCTTTTTCCCTCCCTTATTTTTCTTAGACTTGTTTCTCTTCCCTTTATTATTTTCCCTGTTGTTTCCATTTCCTGATTTGATGACAGCTTCTGAAGTTTTTGACATGTTTTCTTCTGATGACTCCAAGTTCTTTTCCACATGGTCTTTGCCTGATGCGGTGCTGATTATATTCTTTTTGTGAGGCAAGAACTGATTCAAGAAGTGCTTTACTTTTGGTCTTCTCGACAGTATCCTCTTAGAGAGTTCAGCAATAACTGAAGTGTTCTTCTCTATTTCTGAATTACTGTAGAAGAAAGTACGTGAAGGGGAACCAGAAAAACTAATGAGGTTTCTGTCTCTTACTATACTAAATTTAATACTGCTGATTGGAGAGAATAAAAGAAGATAACAGAGAAGAACATTCGTTAGACAAGCATGCCATTAATATAACATACCTCACACTCAGTACAGTGGAAAGCTGCATCATTTCATCACGCATGCTCACCACTTCCCCCAATTCCTTTTTATCTTGAAGATTGACCAGATTTTCTAGAGAGCTTCCAGATATTGGAGAATGCAAAAGTTCATCAATGCAGTTATCCACACATTCCTGAAGACAGTGAAAATGTGAGGGAAAAAGAACTGAGATCAACAAAAGACAATGGAAGGAACTTGATAGGAGTCCATTATTAACTTCTCAACCAGAATGCAAAACAATTTGGCTTACCTTTATCTGTAACCTTTGATGATATGATTCATCAATTGCGAACTGTAGAATGTCCAACTTATCCCAGCAGTCAAAATCCGTTGACAAGGGAATTTCACATTTAATCCTAGTATTCGAGGCTTGGTCTGCAACTGGAGCAGAACTAGTACTTGGAAGAATAGAACAATTTGAAGGAAACGCCTTAACAGTTGAGTCAGAAGCTTCTACTATAACTGCTGAAGTTTCACCATGCATAGTCCCAACTCCTTTTGGAAACAACATTTGTAATATGTCCTCTCTGTGCTGGCTGTTGATTAAATCTAAAAACACAGCATCTTGGCAAAAATATTCTGGAGAACTTCTCCATAACCTTGCAATTACCAGGGGATTGTCAATCTTTTTAAATGCCTCAGCAAACACTTTCAAACTCAAGTGCTTCCTTTTTTTACAAAGCACATTATAAAACTCGAATGGCAGATGTTGTGTTATATGGCTTTTACCCAACAAATCATAAAGCAACTCTAACCACTTCCCAGAGCTTAGGTGAAGCAAACATATTGAAACGACCAATCTCAGTACCAGCAATGGGAAATCATCTTTCACTTTCATTTTAGACTTTCTGATCCAATTTATTGTATCATTCTGATTATAAAGAAGCTGATGCAGAACACGTTCAATGAACTTATAGACATCTTCTAAGTCTGGATGTACATGTGCCATTGAGCTCAAATCTGTAACTGCATTGCCATCCTGGTAGATAAGCCATTCCACGAAAGATGACTTTGTGGCAAAAATTATCCCCTTCCAGCAAGATGTCAAAATCAGAAGTCGCTCAATAAGATACAAGAAACAACTGGGTGATATATAGTCAATTTCCTTCATCCAATTTGCATTATAAGTATCTTTCAAAGCTTCACAAAACTTGCTCATTATATTCACCTCTTTAAGTGCATCATGCACCTGTTTAAATGCTTCACTGCCTTGAGAGGTTTCAAGTCCTTCATTCCTATGGAAGCTCCCAATGAACTCTTTCCAGGGTGTATTCTCATCAAATCTTATCATAATTTCCTCACATAGGTCTTTCTTTGGCTTGCCCATACCCAGAATTGTAACTGCTACCCTTCCAATTTGCCCGTGAGTCAGCATGTCTTTCCTTCTAATGTTTTCATAGATGACCTCTTTAAGCAAATTCTGACAAGCCTCAGTTCCCCTTAGAGAAACCATGTTCATTGTTAGTGATTTCTGCCAGTCTACAGGAACTACAAAGCCAAAGAAACTGCGAATTGGAAGTCTTAAAGAGTTCTGCAGTGTTTTCACATGATTGCTGTGTCTGAAAAACCTGCATTCCATTAAAAATTTTGAAACCTCGTAGATAAGCATTAGAGACAAGCCTTGGCAGAAGATAGAAAGAGCCTTATTAACTGAGAAGTTATAAAGTGCCTCAAAGTTACGCAAGACATTCATACCAACGGCAAGCAATTCTGAACACCAATAATTCTGAGCAGCATGAACTAAAAGGTGAACATCAATAGGTACCAAATTTCCATTCATTAGAAATCTGTCATCCATTTTTATCACCCAGTCAGCATCAGGGACAAGTAAAAAATATATGTCATTTCGATTACATATCTGCTTCCTAACACCTAAATAATTCAAAGCAAACTGTCCATAACTTTCATGCTGACTTACATCTTGTGTTTTAAGACATGGAAGATACTCCAAAATATGAACAATCTTGTCCTTCCAACTATTCCAAGAGTAAAACAGTGTCTCTACAGAAAGCTGATTCTTTAAAACCATTCCTTCCACATTTGCCACCGAATCAACAATCAGTTCATCTTGCCAGACATATTCTGAGGAGTTCAACTGGAAATGTGAATCTAAGAGTTTCCTCAAACATAATATTTCACCTCTAGTAGTCTTATATCTGCGAGACAAATTCAAATGAGTCATTATCATGAAAATGTTACTCTTCTCATTTGACATTATGTCAGCTTCAGTATTAACAAGCTCATAATAGCTGATTGACTCTTTCTTTGACGATGACAAGGCTCTTCTTAAAATCTCCCCCTTCTGTGCAAACACCTTCAAAGGCCACCCC
>JASKGM010048726.1:0-17962 GCA_034509205.1 Ceratonia siliqua
GAAGTTATAGTAATTGGGGTCTTCGCATCATTGACTAAAAAGTTGTGGTAAGGTGTGGGTTTTGGTTTTAGTTTCCCTCATAGTGTTGGGTTGAATCTTGTTTCATTATGTATGTTATGAAATCACTTTATTTTGTACAACTTGATTTTATTTCGGCAAAGAAAAAGGAAAAGGGAAAAGATGAAGCCGGTTTGTGTCCTTCGTATTATTCAGTCCCAATTGGTTCCTACTTTGTTTTATGTAATAATGTAAAATGTGCTTCCAAAGTTATGCTTCTTCATTCAGTATTATTTAGTGGCTTTATTAAGTGGAAATAAAAAATGAAGTTCCTTCACCATCCACCAATGCCAAAAATCAGAAGCATGTTGGTCTATGACAAATCTAACATAAGAGAGCATGTTTCAACAGAGACTAATATCTATCATAATGTAAACACATAGCCTGATTCTTATCCCACATAACCAAAATCAATGGAAACATAGAAGCACCCTAAAAATTAATAATCAACACCTATAATTGCCTAATAGAAATCATCTACTTCAACAGAAAATAACTCCTATTAAGAAAAACATACAGCCAACAGAAAGTATCAAATCCAGAGTATGCTTCAAAGAAATGAGATTGAATGTATGCCAACCAATGACAATTAAACCTCATAGTTTGATTCAAAATCCACAAAAATGCATCCCAAATCAAAATTCATTCCAGACGATTTCTATAAGAAATGAAACAGAGACAAAATGATAAAAGCCCCTTTGCCTTTTCTGAAATTCCCCACTTCTCTAGATTTCTTTTTTTCATCTAGATTTTGTAATTCCCTTCAAACTCTCTAGCCTTCGATTTCTAGAATTCCCTCTTCTTCGTTCTACAATCAGATTCTTTCTCTCTGTTTCTTCTTTGAATTTTTAGACCTATTTTCTGATTAGATACCTCTTCTCCTCTGATGTTCTTGGCTTTGTTGATTTATAGTCAATGCACCCCTCTCCTGTTGTCGTGCCTCTCATAGTGGCATAAAGAGAAGAGAGTTCAGGGAGTTGGTTAAGAGGGATGGGGTTTTAGAAGTTGGCATGGAGAGAATGGTTAGCAAAGATTGGGTAAAGAGAATGGTTTGCAAAGAGGTGCTGTGGATAAGATGGTGATTGACGAGAAGGTGAGGGAAAAATGGGAGTTGTAGAAGAATGAGGTTGAAGTAAGAGTGGGTGATAATGGTTTGCAGGGGAGTAGGTATGGCATGGAGAGAAATGGAGAAGGATGGCCGAGGAAACAGGGTGTTGTTGAGATTGAGTGATTTTGCAGAGAGGTAGGTGGGGCGAGTTGGATCCAGGTTGGGGCACATGGGCTGGATCTGGGTGAAGTAAATGAAGTTGGACTAAAGGGAAAGATACTTGTTTTGGGCCAAGATTGGACCAAAATCAGTAATGGGTTGTTAAAAAAACAAGGTAATAGGCTTTTTTTGTGATTTTAATAAAAATAAATTTTAATTTTAATTATTTAATTTTAAATTTTAAGATTTACTAGGACAATAATATATGTTTACAGTATCCAAACTCTTATAGCCCAAAACTTTGAAGGCCATAACCAGAAGCCAACTACATAAATAAATAGTTTAAAATAATCTCTTGGGCAAATATATTAAAACATAAGCCTAGAAACTAAAAATAAGCAATTGCATACCATGCACATCTCAACGTAACGTCTATAGGCTTTGCAATCGATAATAGAAAATACTCAAGATTTTAGTCACTAACAAGGAAAAAATAAAGCCCTCAATCAATTTACAATCAATATTAATGCTAACTCATGTTAATACTTGAAATTAAAATCAAAATGGCAAAACCAATTTTCCCAACAATTATTAATGAGCAAGCATTAAAACATATTTGATTTAGCAATTAAACCATGTCTAGATTTGCCATTATAAAGGCAAATTCTATGGCTCTCTACCATCTTTTAAAATTTGAGTCATTTAATTCCTCAACATTAGCACTATTATTGTTCAAACCAAAAGAGAATGTGTCATAAAGAAATACAATATGTCAGTCATAGGGCAAATTACATAGGCTTTTCACATAATAAGCCAAAAACTAGAGTCCCAAAACATATTACCACATCTCCCCTTTGAGCAAAGTATGTAGAATATGTAAGGTATTCCTAAATGCATGAAGCCAACCAGAAATAAATTAATTTTGAAAACCATCGCCTTTGGGTAAATAGATTCTCAAAATTAATTTATTGCCCAATCTGAAAATGCTTCCATGTCATTCATAAATTAAAACACACAATAACCTCATATGAGCATATGATTGTATGCAATAACCAGGAATTATCACAAAAATAAATCCTACAAATTTAATATAAATAAAACAACTTTGGTGAGAATATATTTATACAAATTTATAAAACTCAAATTTAGGGCCTTAAATACCCAAACAAACAGCACATTGATATGCTCCCAAAGGAGTGTCAAAATAAATTCCTCATAAAAAGATGTAATCGTTATTGAGTAAAGTAGTAAGAAAGGGTCATTCCTGTAGAAGATTGTTCCTAATTAATATGCTACTGACTCAAACACACTAAATTAAAATGAACACAACAAATAATAATTTATGAGGTGTCTAAAATTGAATTAAATTACAAACTAAGTAAAATAAAAAAATTATAAATTGTAAAATCAGAAATTGGAACATTGAAATAGGATGAGAAACATGGTTAAGGAATCATTCTCTACCCCTAGACATGAATATAACAAAAGTAACCAAAGTTATAATTTATCTTTCACTTTTTTTTTAAAACTAACAACCCTAAAATAATCATAAACTAGACTATATCGATTTTTTCTTATTGTGTCGTTAAGCAAAACAATCTATTCACTTAATCCCCTTTCACTAAATAACCTTGAATAAGCTCTCTAAATTTAATTTAATGAGAGCAATCAATCACAAAAGATAGGTTGATTCAAGAAACATACACATAAGCTCAACTCATTTATTTTGAGTGATGTTCTTCATGTAACTTTCTAAAAATATCCCATAATCATTGATCACAACTGCTAGTTATGGATAGAAAATTCTAACAATTATGGATCAAAATTATTCCTAACCTAACAATTAAATAACTACCACGCTTATTTAATTGCACACTTAAACGAACAAAATAGTAATCTTTATTAACAATAAAATAGAATAACATCAACAATCCTAATTAAAAGATGAAAGATTATTTCCCTAAAAATTACCAAAAATTAATGTCTAAGGCTTTGAAATCACCCTTAACTACAAAGAAAATTAGCCACACATGTTAAATAAATTCAACAATAATTGAAGAAAAAGAAGAAAGAAAGTTGGTTTTTTTTTCTTCTTAACTCCTCTTCTCTATTTCGTGCTTCAGTCGTCCAGTGCTCCCTTTTTGTGAATTGCAGAATGTCCCTTATTTATTGTAGCGTGAAGTCTGCTCCAAGTAAGTGCTGTAGGTGGGTCCCTTGAGAGTATTTTCTGTTTTCCTATTTTGCATTCTACCTTAGCCTTTCCCATATAACATTTGGTTTCCTCCTAGTATTTGGTAATCCACTCTTTTACTTTCTTTTCTCCCATAGTTGTTCGTCTCTTATATTACACCCTGCTATTGTTTTACAATTCAACATATACCCTTTTTCTTATGAATTTGACTCTTTTCTTCTGCATTTTGTTTATTTGCTTGTAAAATCCCTACAAAGCACAAAAGACAAATAATTAGTAAAAATGCTCAAAAACTAGCAAATAAATATAGGAAAATTTAAATACAAAATATATAAAATTATGCACTTATAACATACAAATTAGCATGCTCATAAATAAAACACCCATAATGAAATATTACAGACCAACTACCACTATTAGTTTATATTAACTGACAATTACAAAAAATCACAATCTCAATTATGGTAATTTTAAAAAAAAAAGATTTAAAGTAGTAGAAAAATAAGAAAAAATATAATACAATAACTATCACAAAAAGATGAGCAATATGCCAAAATGTAGAAAATTTTAGAGCATCGTATGCTCCACACGCACCCCAAGCGCTAGCACACGTGCCCCATGTGCCATCACATGCTCATGGGGAAGGAGCTTAATAGAGGAAGGTGATAGAAAGGGTCATCCCCTTCCTCTGGCAAGTCTCTTTCAACCCACCTCCATGGGAGCTCGGTTTCAAGCTCCTAGCCAAAGTGTTCCAACATGATTTTAGTCTAAAACAAGATCTCGACCTAAATCAAAAGTAACCCATAAAAAAAATATGAATTCAAAGATAAAATTCACGTTAAATCAGTCTCCAAAACTGCAGTTGAAACAAGGTTGGGTTTCTTGAAAAAGGCTTCCAAATTTGTGCAATTACAGTCAAATCACTATCATAGGAGCATAATCAAAATAAAATAACATATTTATCGGAACAAAACATCTACTAGTTCATCAAAATTTTCACAAAAACACAACCCACAAAAAGTAACTTCTTCATGAACTTGAAATACCCGAAACTCCTCTTTCCCCCATTTTTTTGTGCATTGAATATTCCAAAAAAAATTTCATAATAATATTCAACCCAACAAAAAAGCACAAGGTTCAATACAAAAAAATAGGAGTCTCAATAATTCATTTATTAACACACAATTATCATTTAACAAAATTGGAATCCTAAATCCTTGCAATCAAGCTCTGATACCACATGTAATCAAAAAATGATTTCTTCTATATATGAATTTAGAATATCATTTATACCATTAATTTATGAATGTATCTATCTTTGACATGTTTACATATTCAAGATGATCTAGACAGGCAATGTCTTCATCTCTAACTCCAGATAGAAAGATGACTGCCAATGGGGTAAGCCAAAGATTAGAGATCAATAATCTCCCTTGTTAGGTTAGGAGTAGACAGGGGATCTAACCTTTTATATGAATAAAATAATCCTAATAGGCCCTTGATATGTGCATATTATGTTATATTTTTATGTTGAATTATCTTGCATTTAATTGGCTTGTTCTTAAGTTTATTGTGTTCTTAGGTTAGTTTTATGTTTTGTAGGTGTTTTGAAGTGGAAAAGCATTTATGTGAAGAAGTGAGTCATGTTAGCATGATTTGGAGCATTTGAAAAGCAAGTATTTAGGAAAAAGAACTCAAAATTGTATAATTTCATACTAAAGCCAGAGAGTCAAGTCCCCCAGCACACATTCTTGGGTGCTGCGATGCTCAAATTCAAAGAAAATTGGTTCTAGACCTAAGAGTTTAGTGCCCCGGCACTCCAAGGCCATGGCATGGCACCCAAAACATCAAGAATCCACCCAAGGCTCAGAGCAGTGACACAGGCTACTTGGGATTATGGAGAACTAGGAGTTGCGGCAGCCACATGCTGACTTACCTTAATGATTTCTAGGGCTAAGCACTACAGTACCCCGAAGCCAGGCTGCAGTGCTCGTGCACACTGATTCACTTTAAAATCATGATTTTCTTTTCATTTTACGTATTCTAACAGTTGGCAATAAGAGAAAGAGTTTAAAAGAGAGGAGAAGGGTAAAAGGAAGGCTCAATGGAGTTAGTTTGGAAAAGATTCAACTGTTTGGAAGTCTTCAAAGAGTTCCCTCTTCACCTTTCCTTCATTCTTCTTGTATTTTCTATAGTTTTCTTGGATTATATTGATGTAATGAGTAATTTCCTAATGTTAGAAGGCTAAATCCCTTTGGTTGAGGTTGAAATCAATGCCTTGGACATGATTTTGTGATTTTATTTATTGATGATATCTTCAACTTCTCTTCAATGGTTGTTTATGGTCTTCCACTTGATTTATTCATGATTAATGCTTGGTTTTGTTTGGGTGGCCAACTAAATGAACTAGGTAATCATTTATTGCTAGGATAAATGATTGAATATGTAATTGTTTGATTCTCATATTCATAAGTAACATTTTGTAGTGATTATGGATGTCCAAATCCTTGAAAACTATGATGAAGAGCATAACGTAGGTTAAATAGTCCAAGCATTCGAGATTGTTGCCTAGATTAACCTATCTTCCTTACCTTCATGCTTTCATAGGATTAAATCCTGGAAGTGTTTTCTAGGTTGTTCATTGGATAGGGAGTAAGTAGGGAGCATTCTTCTATTTACCAAATAATTAAGAAAAGATTGGGATAGCAAAGCGTGTTGTGTTAGTAATCAGGATAGAGAGTTAAAAACATTGTCATGTTTATAATCATAATGAGTGATTGTTTATGATCATTTTCCATTGTCCAATGGACAAGAGAGAATCATCAACCATACTCCTCACCTTATTCTAATTTTCTTATTGTTCATTGCATTCTTTAGTCTTATTGCCTTTATTTACTTTCATCTTTATTTCTAAGTACCTTTGTTCCCACAAAAACCCCCATTTATATTTTAAGAATTGATTTATTAATTTTATTAATAATTAATCAAGTAAACCTAATCCTCTATAGGAAAACAACCGTTGCTCTGGAAAATGAAAAATACTTACAACTATACTACAAGGAGAATCATATTTTAGTTGTCTTTCCAATTTGGAGGGATTTCAAATTAAGGCTTTGTTGCCGAGGTTGGGAGTTCAAATTGGATAGTCACTAGCCCTCCCATTATGGGCATATAAGATTGGACCTACACTAAGCTACCAATCATATCAATACCACCAAGGCATATAAAGTTCAGAAATAATAGTGATCATAACATGGATTTTAACCACCTCCTAATGGATCCATAATTAGTAAGTTTTGTAATAAAACATAAAACCTCCAATGAGTGATAGCCCTTAATAGAAAATTCTAACATTTACTACTAAAAATAAAATTTCATTCTGATTATATTCTTTGGTTGGTTTATTATGTTATATTACTTTGATATTTAAAAAAAAGTATAATTAGAACGTAATTATGTTTATATTAAAATAATACAATAAATTTGTAAAGTACTTAATTGATAGGGGTGTCATATTTTATAAACCAAAATAAATTAATCATGGTGGCTAATTAGGCTTATTTAATGATATGATTAAGAATAATTTCCTAACACAATTGTTAGCTGATGACTCTACCATTAAAATTCTTCTTTCAGACTAATATTATATATATTTTCTTTGTCTATTTGCTTTCTCAATCATGTGCATTCATCTCTTTTAAAACTAAAATACTTGTAATCTTCTCAAGATAGTTGATGAATACAACCATATATTATCAAGCTCATGACAAGGCAATCAACTAAGGTCAGGTTGATGAATACATATAACTTTGATGATGGAGGCATCTCTTATTTCTTCTGATGGTGAAGAAGATATGATGATATATGACTGACATGACTTTTTGATTTGTGGCGCTATTAAACAACACTTCTTAATGTAAAAATGAGTTCTGTTAAATTGTAAATGTTTGTAGCAATGCTTTATCAGAATTATTTCTGTTTATATTATCAAATTTTGATGATTTAGGTTTGTTTACCTCATGATATAAGAAAAAGAATGTTGATGAGACTAATTGGTTTAAGGGGACGCCATTACAAGAAATTTGACTTTCAATGGCGACTTTTCTTTAACGATCTTAAAAGTCATCACTGAAACAAGGTTTTCTGTGATGACTTATAAATGTTGTCACTGAATGTAGTTGTCAGTCATTTTTAGTGATGACTTTTTAATTTCATCACAAAATCCAACCTTTTCAATGTTGACAGTTATTTGTCATCACAAAAGGTATCAAAAAGTCATCACTAAAAGTTAAAATTTTGTACCAAAGTTGATAGGTTTAAAAAATTCATGATTTAGTGACGACAATTAGAATATCGTCACTAAAAATCTTTTGTGACAACTTTGATGCATCACTAAAACAATGTTTTTTGTGATGACATCCTAATTGTTTTCACTGAAACAAGGTTTTGTAAACATTCAATGGTGACATTCATTTATTGTCACTATACATTTGTTAAGGTGAAGGCTATTGAGACAACATTCATATATCACCATAGAAGTAAAAAATACCCAGTTTTTTTATGAATTTTGGTAGGTTTTAAAAATTCATGATTTAGTGACAAAATTTATGATGTCATCACTAAAAACCTTTTGTGACGACTTTGACTGTCACCAAAACTAGGTTTTGTAAACCTTCAGTGACAACATTTATCCGTTGTCACTAAATGTATGTAGTAAAGGCTTTTTGTGATGACTTAGATATGACACAAAAGGTATGTTCAAAAGAAAAAGAAAAGTCCCTTCCTTTCTCCGTGTGCATATAGCTTTCTCCAAACTTTCTTCATTTTTCCATTTTCTCCTTATTTCTTTCTCTTGGCCAACTGCAACCAACCACCATCCTCTATCACTTTCGTGCTTGCTGACTTTCACCCAACTAGCCATCGTTCTTCGCTGCATACTTCAATAAACTCCAACAAACCTGGTTCCTTCTCCCTTGTGTTCAATTGCTGAATCTGTTATGAAGTAAAAGCTAAATCCTAACTCAGTTAGCTTAGAGTTTTTAAGTTAAACTCTTATTAGTTGTCCTTCCTTTGTTTTGTGGTTCTGATTTGGTGGTTTATGCCTTTTCTGATTTGGTGGCTTGTGGCTTTTTTGATTTGGGGGTTTGAACTTAGTTTTTGTTTCTCAATTACCTTTTGGTCAATTGATGGTGGTTTTTAGAGTGTCTTATGTCTTTTACCTGTAGTTGATCCATGGGTTTAGATTTTGATTGTTTTATTAATGCCCTCTTTTACATGAAGAAATGGGAGCATATTTTGGAGCACAAATATCTCCTTTTCATTTGATGAAAGAAAAGAGGAAATTATCTAAAAATCATAGAAGAAAGGAGTCATATAATGGGTAACTAGTCGATGAGCACCCAATGATAAAATTAAACAACCCAATCAAAAAAGCTGGGGAATGTCTTCTTTATGGGAACTAGAATTTTCTTTTACTTTTAGTTCCAAAAATGCTAGTCATCTCCTTCCTGGTCCTGGATAATGAGCTTCTAAAGAATAGGAACATTGAATCTACTTTTGTAGCTTGCTTTAATGTTAGTTTCCATTTCATAGCTTGGGAACATGAACACTGGTGTATATAATATGTTTGTGCCTGTGAGAGTCAAAAAAGAATTACTACCTTTCAACATCCCTTATACTGACAAACATATTGCCTCTCTCCATGGATGTAAGAGTGCTTCCTCAAAGCACTAGCATCTATAAAAGTCTTTCCGAAGCCTTCATAGCTATAGAGAAAAAGTACTTCAATAGTTAAATGAAGCTATGAAAAGTAAAACAAAGAATCTATCAGACATAACACATGATAAGACAACAATTACATATATGAAACTCATAGCATGGAATCAATGAATTCCATATATGATGGTTCTTTAAATTCAAGGCATGCTTAAACATCAATTTATTAGATGTTATATAATTTTTTTCTTTTTGAATTATTATGAAATGAGTTAGGAGCAAGCAAAGATGCCATTTAAGCTAGCCAAGTAGCATAGAGGACAAACCTGTTACCCATCTGAAGAGCATGCACTTCCCACCAGTTACTACAAATCCTGGGGAACCCTTTCAGGCATTTATATTGATATGATTATCAACATATTAAACAAAAGAACTGGGAAATATAAAGCTAAAACAAACTAATGACAAATATAATGGAATTAGACACAGTGTAAGGTTAACCAAAATATCATCAAATTGAAAAAGAAATAAGAATATCCATTTTTAAATGACTCCTTTGGCCCCCATATGTCTTACTTCCTTATGAGTTGAATTTTGTGAAGGAAAATCAACATGGGAGGTCACTCAAAAAATCATAAAAAAAAAAATATGTGATCCAAAATTTTCACATCTTTCATATTTTCCCTTATATCTTGCCTTTTAGTGAAATAGAAGACACCAATCCAAACTCTAACTTGTTCTACCTAAGCTGGTTAACTTCTCCACTAACAAAAATTAGAAAAGACTGTGAAATTGAACTCATTATTTCCTCTATAATCAAATAGTCAATAATATTGTTTAGGTGTCTAATAAATGGTCCCAGTCATATTACGTTGCAAAATGGTTAAAAGGATAATATTCTCTTAGGGTGAGAATGAGCTACAAGTAGTATGGAAATTAATCATACTCATTACTTTCATCCAGATCATATTTATACACTTATTCCTAACTAATTGGCTAACAACTCTTACATGATAATTGCCAAAACCCATTACTGGCTAATTATTGACTACAATATGCTGCAACACAAGGGACCACTACTTTGGCTTCTTCTACATATTCTTATGCATGTGATACTACTTTGGCTGGTACTAACTCCACTTATGCAAATTCCCCTGCATGTGATAAGCACGAACCACTACCCCTTGTCCTCATCTAAGGCCCACTAATGTACTTTGAGTTGGCCTTTGGAATCCTTGTTGCTCGTCTCAGTTTATCAATGTCTCAAATGTAATCAAATGAAAAACAATATAATAATTAATAAGGTATTATTTTAAAATATAACATTTTTAACAAATAGTAAAAATGTTTTAATTTGTATGTTGATTATTTTTTATAGGTCAACATCTAATTCTGGGTGAATAGTATGAGCTTCTATATTATGACTGCACTTTGTGTCTTGACTGAATTATGGCTTTGTAGAGAGTTTTGTTGAAATAACAAAGATTATTAGAAAAAATTTGTAACTTATCTTACCACTGCATGCAATGCCTACAATTAGTGTCTTGATGGGAGAATTAAAATTTTAAATTATTTAATAAATTTTAACTTCAAAATAAGGTGTTAAGAATGAAGATCTTAATTTAATAGTTACTTTTCTCCCTTGCTTTATATGTACTACTAAGTAAGTGTTTGAAACTTATCATATACTCAATTAAAGATGCATTTTCTTATTACAAATGACAGACAAGTAACAGAGGAGTGTAGCAAAATTTTGTGAAATGGTGAAATCCAAACACTACTTGAAGCTCTATTCAGTAGCCAAGCTTATAACTCATTTACATTTGAAGCTAATATTTCCTAGCAACTACTTCCTACAGATTACTAAGCAAGGTGATTTGCCTAAATACGAGATTTACTTGAGTGAACTTATAATATGTATGGAAGTAATAGGATTTATTATTTCTCTTGTGTAAAAGAGTTTTCTTAACACTATCTTAATTATTTCTTAGGGTAGTCTTCTAGTTTTATTCACAATATTGCTTTGTATTTCAGTATTATCTCTAGAAATTGGTCTTGTACTTAAACTCTATTTTTAGAGTATTATAAATATAGGAAAGGTACATAGAGCTGGAGTGTGATATTTCTTGATGCATCGTTACTGTTGTATATTGAATGGTGAAACCCAATGCAAAGAGTAATTAAAACAAATGGACTTAATTGTTCAATACTATGTAAAAAAAAACAAGTAGAGCAAGGGTATGATAGAAATAAGAAAGAGAAGTACCATTGGATGCCCTTGTGCACTTAAATGACTACTTATAAAAACCAAATAGAGCAAGCTAGTGTTTTATAGCATAATTATAATATGAGGAACATTTAGAGCCATATTGTATCCTATTGCTTGTATTCCAGCTTGAGCCATAATAAATCCCATACAGTTAAATGCTGATATTGTATGCACATCATTTTGATGTATAGTGGTTGTTGAAACTATCTTACTGTTTGAATAATTATAGGAAATAATTATTGATAAAGGTTAAATACAAATTAGGAAAAGAGTTGATCAAGGTATATAAGGGGAGTGGATATTTTCTTGACTTTTCTTGTAATCAATCGTGGGTGAATAACAGAATTCGATGCCTATATGATAGATGTAGAAACATAACTTCTTCACAGTGTCTTGATGATGGTGAATCTACGGAAAACAATAATGTTGTTAAGGATGAAATTATTGGAATTATAGATGATGCATATGGCTTTATGAACATGGATACTAG
The DNA here is from genome assembly GCA_034509205.1 of Ceratonia siliqua. Lineage (NCBI taxonomy): Eukaryota > Viridiplantae > Streptophyta > Magnoliopsida > Fabales > Fabaceae > Ceratonia > Ceratonia siliqua. The sequence goes on from JASKGM010048726.1 coordinate 11,930, forward strand.
GGAAAATGATCTTGATTTCATTGAAGAACTAAATCTAGATGTAAGAAATTTTTATAATTTATTAAAAGATGTCTATACAAATCTTTATCAAAATCATAAAAAGATGTCAAGGTTACCCTTTATTATAGGTTACTCTATATAAAATGACTTAATAAATGGAGTGACAAATCTATGGATATGTTGTTGAAATTCTTTAAGGAAGTTCTTCCTAATGGAGTCTTATTTCCTGATTCTTACTATGAAACTAAGAAGCTGATTCGGGATTTGGGTTTTGACTACACAAAAATAGATACATGCAACAAAGGTATAAGGGCAAGAAAGTGACACAAAGTATTACGCTATTTTCCTATAAAGTCAACTCTTTAAAGGATTAGATGTACATGGCAAAAAAAAATTGCTAAATATATGAGGTGGCACAAGAAGCAGCACATTGATGATAGGGTATTAAGACATCTAGTAGAATCTCTTGCTTGGAAATCATTTGATTAACAACACTCATAATTTTCTACAAATCTTAGAAATGTGAGGTTGGGTTTAGCAAGTGATGGGTTCCAGCCATATAGGACTATGAACTCTTCTCATAATATTTGGCCTGTGGTTCTTGTACCATATAATTTACCCCTATGGATGTGTATGAAATATCCATACTTTATGATGAAGCTTCTAATTCTAGGTCCTAAATCCAAGGAAATGACCTTGATGTATTTTTACAACCATTGATTGAGGAATTAAGAGAATTATGGGAGGTTGGGGCGGAGACATATGATGCACACACACAATGAAATTTTAGGTTGTATGTAGCTAGTTTATAGACAATCAATGATTTTCCTGCTTATAGGAACTTATCTAGTTAGGTGACCAAAGGAAAGTGTGCATGTCCTTGTTGCCATAAAGAGCCTTACTCTCTTTCTGTACAAAATAAAATTTGTTATATGGGCCATCATTGCTTCTTACTAATTGATCATCTATGGCATTTAAATAGAAGGGCCTTTGATGGAAAAATAAAAACTAGACATGTACCCAATGTGTTAACTATTGATGACGCACTTGTCCAATTACAAAGTTTGAGAAAAATAAAATTTGCGAAAGGTCATAAGTGAAAATGGGATGGGCCTGGTGTTGCTTATAATTGGGGAAAAAGAAGGATTTTCTTCCAACTGCCTTATTGAATAACATTTATGTTGTGGCACAAGCTTGACGTAATGCACATAGAGAGAAATGTCTACGATAATGTTATAGGAACGGTGATGAATATGGTCAAAAAAATAAAGGACACGTTGAAGAGTCGATATGATTTTATTAATCTAAGGCATCAAACAAAGTTTACATCCACAACAACAAGGTAACAAATAACTACGTGTTATGCACTATTATCACAGGAGATGCTGAGAGTTTATAACTTTTTGCCTGCATTAAAGGTTCCAAATGCATTTTGCTCTAATATTTCACAATGTGTTAATGTCCAGGAGAAAAATGTTTTTGGACTTAAATGTCATGATCATCACATATTGTTGCAATAAATACTCACACTTGCTTTACATGGATTATTACATAAAGAAGTATATGAGAGCATATAACAGAATTAAGCAAGTTTGTTAGAAATTTGTGTTCAAAGCCTTTAACAATTTATTATTGAAAACTTCTTTAGGAGCAATTTGTGATAACCTTATGTAAATTAGAGTATGTATTCCCTCCTGTCTTCTTCAATGTCATAGTCTATTTGCTAGTTCACTTGGCAAGAGGAGGAAAGATTGCGGGACCTGTCCAATATCGATGGATATACCCCATTGAGCAGTGCTTCTCTTTAATCCATTTTTATGTAGTTCATTTTAACATATGTATATAGGTACTTGCATACACCTAAATCATATGTTCGCAATAAGGCTCGTCCGGAAGGCTTAATTACAGAAGGGTATCTCGTAGATGAATACTTTACATTTTGTTAAAGATACTTTAACAACATCCAAACTAGGTTTAACAGAGCTCCCAAAAGTGATGATGGAGAAGTGAGACTTTCTTGTATATTGTTTCAAGACCTTATCGTATGTACGTGGTTCAAAATTATGAAGAGGTGTGACCTTTCATAGAGTAAGTTTGACCTACCATTCTCAAATAGAGAATGGATTTCTTAGTATATCAATGAATCTATTTCACATCTAATCCATGCTTGTAGGAAACATAAAGATGAGCTCAAGAGACACTCCTCATCAAATGTTCTACAAAGACATAACAAAGAGTTTCATGGTTGGTTATATGATAAAATATTGTATTATAAAATAAGTGAGTATTGAGTTTTTAATTAATCCAGAGTTATTCTTATGTGTTTATTATAGGTTTCAAAGTTACATTCTCAAAGACTTGCCAATGATGAGTTATTGAGCTTAATTATTGGTCCTTCAAAAATAGTACACTGTTATGCAACCTTTATGGTGAATGGATTTAGATTTCATAAAAAGACCATGCTCAACAACAGAAAACCCAAAATAGTAGACTTCTTGTGAGGGGTGATGATTAAGATCCCAAGAAAGACTACTATGGTGTACTAGAATATATTTTAGAGTTGTCATATGTGGGGAATAAAAAGGTTTACCTCTAATGTCATTGGTGGGACATGGCTCACTTAAGAAGAGGATATAGATTGGATAAATATGGATTCACATCTGTTGTCAACACCCATACTTCTTTGAACACTAATGAGCCTTTTGTGTTAGCTTCTCAATCAAAACAAGTGTTTTATGTAGAATACATGATTGACAAAGGTTGGCTTGTTGTTGTGAAGACAAATCCTTGTGACATTTATAATATGCCCAAATAACATAATGATAGTGAAGATGATGCTGACCAACAAGTAGAGGTTGAAAATGAATTTCAATCTATCAATGTCATAGAAAGTAACCTTGTGGTATTATTGCTTAGAGATGGTATTCAACTAGAAACAATTAGCTTGGAAAGAGAGCAAGTTGTCAAAAATAATGGAGAAAAAGAATTTATTGATGACAATGAAATAAATGAGGTTGAAATAGAGGAAGATGATGAGGACTTGCTTAAGGATGAGTCTTCAAGTAAGGGAAGTGATGAAAACTTGCCTAAGGATAATGCTATATGATTTGATGAATCTTCATCCACTACCTAGCATTTGCTATACTTATTCAAGTGTAATAGTCAATGATCTATTAGACTACTTTCATATCAATAATTATGTTTACTTATTGATTAACATTATGTGTTTTGTTATATTAATAATTATGTTTACTTATCATGGCCATACTACGATAATGTTTGCCATTCTGATCAAATTCTTGCATATGATTCTATAAGATATGATAGTGGTAGAGGTGGTGGTTGAAGAGGTGGCTCAGATGTTGACACACAATGTCAGATTCACCTTTGACATAACCTCAGGATGAGGATATTCACCAAACTCAACCATCATTGGATGCTCACACAGAACCTCATGTTATAGCAACTAGTAGTGTATGTATCATCGATATTATCAAACAAAATTTAAACATTTTAATGTTTTATGTATTTCTCACTTGATATATTTAACAGCTTCTTACAAGTAAGAATGGAATAGGTAAGTACAAGTACATCAAAGTGAACATAAAAACAAAAAATGAAAAAATAAATGTCAACATACTTGAGGATATTCTCAGAGCAGTTGGAGAAAAGCTAGGGACCTCTTTAACTACTGTGGCTAGGTGGTAAGGATGACTACTCCATTAAATAAAAAACAATTGGAAAGCAGTTTCACAAGCAGTTGGTTAGCAAATGTGGTTAACGATCAAGTTAATAAATTTGTGGGTTAACTTCTGAACTTACATTATATATCTTGCATAAGCTAATCAATAATGTTTCTTTTAGGACAAGTTCAACTTTGAAGGTTGAAATGAATGGGAGTTGGAGGCATTTACCTTATCCACTATGCAATGTCTTCACAGATCCGAGAGATGTCGATTGCATAATGTATATAAGAAGTTTCAAACTAACGAGGAAAGGTTAACAGCCATACCAGAGGATGTCAACATTGAAGATTGGAAGCATTTGATTGCTTATTCTGGTAGTGAGAAATTTTAGTTACAATACTAATGATAATATTCAATGAAAATATTATTAAAGGCTATATAATTTTATTAAACTTTAGATCTCACCCACAGTGTAAGTCAGAGAAATGCACAAAACAAAGCAAAATTAGTGATAAAGCATACTTGTCGTACAAAGTCTTTTGAAGAAGTTAAAGATGCAATAGTAATCCTCTTATTATTTACTATTTGTTACCCCAATTTTCATTTTATGAAAATATTATCATAGTTTACAACCTTAGTTATTTTTCTCTTAATAAATTTTACCAAGAGAGATCCTAGTATTAGAGAAAACAACATCAGTAGATCAAGTTTAGATGCTATAACATACTAAAAGGACTAAAGAAGGAGAGGTGGTGTGGTTTGATCCAAAGTCACAATAAATTCATGTAATTTTTTGGTTCTCACATATTGGTCATTTAGTCATTTCCCATACTCCTAAAAATTTTACCAATTGATTTCTTCAACTATATAAAGCTTCATGACCTTGTCACTCAGTAACCCCTAAAAGGAGATACTCCCTTGACTACAAATGACATGTTATTGCAAGTACTTGGTAGTAGATCTATCTATCTTCAAGGCAAGGGTTATGGAAAGAAACCCCCAACAAAGAGGGGGAGGGCACAAGATGTTCTGCAAGCGCTTGAGGAAGCTAGAACTGATCTTAAAGAGTTTAAAGTTAAGGTTAGAGACAAAGTTCAGGAAGAAATTAGAGCTGAAGTACGGGAGGAAGTTACTTCTCAATTCCATGTTTCTCTCTCTTTCTCATGTAATAGTCTTATTTCTTATTTTTACGTATATTCCATGACTTTTTAGAAGTAAAACTGTTTATTTGGATGGAAACAAATCATACTATATGTTGATTCAATCGAAATGAATGGGCTAATTACTTATCTAAATTTCATATCATGGTGATTGCAAAATTATGCATAAATTAATCCAAAGTCTTGCATAGTCTTGATGTATTACTATATGTATTTGTGTTTTATTCATTTGTTGTATTTTGGCCACGGAAGTCAATTTCTATAGTTTGATGTGTGTCTATCCACTATGTCTTAGTCATTGTTTGTACTTGGGTTTGCTCAATAAATAAGGGAAACTAAGCAAAATTTTTTTATAAATTTCTCCCTACTTGAATCATATGCATGCATGTTAAATTAATTCAATTATACTTCTTCTTGCCTGAAACACTTGTTTTTCTATTATTCGATTTGAGGATTAAATAAAACTGTGACTTGTCTATCCAAGTTATGTGATGTGGTTAGAAGTTTGCATGTAAAATGTTAGTTTTATATATGTGTATTAGAGAAGGTCAATGTTGTTTTTATAAATTGTTAGCTGTTATTAAGAAATTATGAGAAACCTTCAAGAACTTTCATGTATATTAAATTATTTGATTAAAAAATTATTCATTGTCCTATTAGGCCTTTAATTTATCTTGATGGTATTTAACTTGAATATTACATGTTTCTCATCAAGAAATTAATGAAGCTCCTTCTACATCACATGCTTTGGAAGATACACCAAGAGAGAGATTTTCATGAATGAACTCTGGATATTTTTGTTTGATATGCTTATGTTAGAAGTCGGACTCATAAATGTTTTTGTACACTTTCAATTTCATCTTATTCAAAACATACTTAAATTTGAAATCCCATATGTTATGTATATTGGAATATTATGTTATTCAAGAAAGATGTGGATTTGAACATGTATTTTTAATAGTGTTATTATAATAGGTTCAAATATATGTATTAGTTCATTTTGACAAAATACAGGGGTTTTTGTGGCAATAAAAGAGTTTCAATAACAACAATACTAATATCGTCACAAAAAATGGTTTTAGTGACGAGAAAGGATTTCGTCACAAATTTTTACAAAAAAAGGGTTTAGTGATGTCAATGCTAATTTCATCACAAAAAAGGGCTTCAATAATGACATTAGCATGTCA
>JASKGM010048737.1:0-20506 GCA_034509205.1 Ceratonia siliqua
TGTTAGACCACTCCAGAATCAATCGATGGGAAGATTTAGCTGATGCCTTCTTGAGGCATTACCGCTTTAACTTGGACGCTACTCCCACCGGGGAACAACTGCAAGTGATACAGAAGAGGGATAAGGAGACGTTTAAGGAGTATGCCCAAAGATAGCGAGCATTGGCAGCTGAAGTCCAACCACCAATGACGAATACTGAGGCTTGTTCCTACTTTTTAGGAACTTTGGAAGCTCCCTATATTGGCCTCTTGGCGGGAAGTGCCTTCAGAGATTATTCTGACCTCATCAAAGCCAGAGAAAGAATAGAACTGTTGATTAGGGCTGGAAAGATACTAGTTGAGAATGATGAGCCTGCAAAACAAGGTCAAAAGGAGGGTTTCTCTCAGAAAAAGGAGCCAGAAGTTAGCTATATTCAGGCGCTAATACAAAGGTCAAGGTCTCCACGAAATCGGTCAGCCAAAAATACTGAGCCATTTCCCGACTTTCAAATGTCAAACCTCGAGCTTTACAATCAGTTATTTGATGTTTGCGCCATAAGCCCAGTATCAGTCGAGCCGTTCCAGCCACCTTACCCATCTTGGTACGACTCTAATGCCCGATGCGCATATCACTCTGATATCACTGGCCACACAATAGAGAATTGCAAGGCGTTCAGGAAGCAAGTTATGGACCTGCTTGAACATGGTGCCATCACATTAGACCAAAATGGCCTAAGCATCAATGTCAACCCTTTGCTTTGCCATGAAGGAGATGGCTCAGCCAGTCCCATTATAGGGAATAATGAGAAGTGAGACTGTCAGGTCGGATCAAGGAAGCCAGCTTCTCGATTACTGTAGTACGAAGTGATTAACAGTATTTACACTTTTTAGTGTTATTTAATTTTAGTCTTAAATCATTTGGCTGAAGTCCAAGGCCATATGATTTTTATTAAGTATGGACCCTATCTTATCTTTTGAATAAAATTTGCAATTCAATATTTTGTTCAGTTCTTTGATTTAAAATACTCTTATTTGTCATAATAATTCCCTCATCTAGGGAAGCCATTCTTTCAATTTTTCTCACAATCTGGATATCATACGATGTCCGCTCATTGATTCTCATGTTGAAATGGATATGAACATTTATGCCTTCAAGAAAGAGCATGATGTGAAAATTATTTTAGTCCAACAATGTGGAACATGAAAAAAAAAAAGGGAAGCTAAGAATCATCATCTCGAGCGAAAAAGAAAAAATGCAAAAGCTAAGTTAATGATCCCCGATTTAGCCAAAAAAAAATTAGAAAAACAAAAAATGCCCGCTAAGTCGAAAACCCAAAATATCAACTTAGGCAAAAGTTAGGGTTCGATAAAAAAAAAAAAGAAAAAGAAAAAAAACTCAAGCTCAAAAAATCGGGTGATCAAGCAAAATTTGAAATCAGAATGATATTTGCAACTAGGACAATTTTGCTATAAGATATTGATATCATCAGCATTATGTTTCTGTCAAAGGATACAAAGTTTATATCACTTACAATATGAGAATTAATGTCAGCGGATGTCGAAAAACTCCAACGGGGGCAAATTCTTGTGGCCTTCTTTGTTCAGTCTTTCATATCATTTGTTCCATAAAAAGAAAATTGTCCATCCAATAAATTTTCAGGGATTTTATGATCCCATTCTTTTATGCCACTTCTTTTAACAAGGGAGGTTTGTTCATACAACAAGCTTCAAGGATTTTGCAATCCTTTTGCAGTGCAATTAAAATGCTTCTCACTAATCAAACTGGGGCAATATTTCATTGACCCCAGGCTTTCAATCAGTTGTATAAAGGCTTCACTTTCCCTTGCTTTAATAAAAGAAGTCTATTCATCTAATAGATTTCTTCTCTGATTTATTCATTAGATAAGATCTGAGTGGATTAATAAGAACTGAATTGAATATCACTTCTTAGTGTTTCATTGTTAATCAATTTTGCGTCATAGAAATCAGGAACAGCCTACTCGACTTGGTTTGAACCGATGACAGGTTGTCTATAAAGACTCAGTGTTTATCTTCAAAAAAAAATGAATGATTCACTGAGAACAAAAAATGCCCACTAAGTTGAAAACCCGAAAGGGCGACTTAGGCAAAAGTTAGGGTATCAAATCAAAAAGGGTTCGTAACCAAGAAGTTCAGACAATCAAGCAAATTTTGAGATCAAAAAAACATGAAAAATTGAAACTGGGGCAATTTTTAAGGAAATATTGCTACCCACGACAAGTTTTGTCAAACGGCAGAGGAGGCAAATTAATTGTAGTGTAAGGACTACATATGCTTAAGAGCTCAAACTGGAGCAAAATTTTTTCACTATCTCTGCATTTTGTCACCTCATTCAAATAGTGGTATGTTACTTGACATGGTTTAGACCGCTCAAGGCTTTTTGGAAAAAGCAAATCATTAGGAAAAATTAATTCCTGTGATCCAATTGGACAAGCAATTTAAAAAATTAAGGAACCAATTCCCGATAGAGAGAACGGTTTGGTTGGGGTTTTCCTTGGAAGCCCAAGGTACCTGTTCAAAATTCACCCTTTTTTTTCAAAATAAGTTGCATTGAGGTTACGCCCCATGCATTGTTCAAAATAAATTGCATCGAAGCTACATCTCATACCTTGTTTTCAAAATAAACTGCATTGAGGTTACATCCCATGCTTTTGTTTTCAAAAATAAACCACATTAAGGTTATATCACACGCTCTGTTTGAAAGTCCTGACAGTGTGAAGTTTGTCCCTGACCTTATTTAAAAAGAAAAAAGAATGCTCACGTCTTTTTCAAAAACTCTGGCATTAAGGTTTTACCCCCTTACCTGATTCCATTCTTAAAGATAGGATTTCATCTCCTTACCTCTTCACTAAATTTCAAAATTTACTGTGTACGTGATTCTTCCGTACTAATTTTTTCCAATTTACTGTGTACGCGATTTCGCCGTACCAGTTTCTTCCAATTTATTGCGTATGCGAATTCTCCACACCAATTTCCAATTTACTGTGTACGCCGATGAATTCCGTACCAATTGTTTAGTACGACGGGTAATTCCGTACTAAATTTCTAATTTACTGCGTACGAAGTTTAATTTCGTACCAGTTATTTAGTACGATGGTTAATTTCGTACTAAATTTCAACATTTTACTGTGTACGACGGTTAATTCCGTACTAAATTTCAACACTTTACTGTGTACGACGATTAATTCCGTACCAGTTGTTTAGTATGATGGTTAATTCCGTACTAAATTTTCAATTTACTGTGTACGCCAATTAATTCCGTACCAGTTGTTTAGTACGATAGTTAATTTCGTACTAAATTTCTAATTTACTGCGTACGAAGTCTAATTCCGTACCAGTTGTTTAGTACGACGGGTAATTCCGTACTAAATTTCTAATTTACTACGTACGAAGTTTAATTCCGTACCGGTTATTTAGTACGATGGGTAATTTCGTAATTTACTGTGTACGAAGTTTAATCCCGTACCAGCTATTCAGCACGATGGGTAATGCCGTACTAAATTTGAACACTTTACTGCATATGACGATTAATTCCGTATCAGTTTCCTTTTTTTTAAGCTTGGCTCTATGTGTCCAGCGATCCTACTGGTCTTGGTTACCAGTCTCTTTGATATTACTGGTCTTGGTTATCAGTTTCTCTTTTAAGCCTAGCTTTGTTTGTCTAGCAATCCTACTGGTTTTGATTACCAGTTTCTCTTTTAAGCCTAACTCTATGTCTAGTGACCATTACTAGTTTTGATTACCAGTCCTCTTTTTAAGCCTAGCTTTGCATCTAGTAATCTTACCCACTTTGATTACCAATTATCTTTTAAGCCTAACTCTATGTCTAGCGACCATTACTGATTTTGATTACCGGTTGTTTACATTTTATTGTGTACGTCAATACTTTCATACCAATTTCAGGTTATTTAGTATGACGAGTTATTCCATACCGAATTCCTAATTCTCCATGGTCTCCGTGATGTATTATTTGCCATTTTAGGTGCTCCTGGACAAAATCGGTGTTTTTGTCTTTACTTGTTCTTTATTGGAATATCTAAAAAATCGTTGATTATTCATCTTTCCCATTAAGAATCAAGTAAATAGGGGCAACTGTAAACACTAGATTTTGACCAGGCGCTTTTAAAAAATAAATAAAAATTAAAAATTAAAAATATATAATTAAAAATATTAAAAATTATGAGAAAATGAAAATATAAAAAATATATAATAATAAGAGAAAAAAAAGAAGAAAACAAAAGAAAGAACAGAAGAAAAAAACTAAAACAAAAAACAAAAGGGGGTCCAATAAGATTTTTTGGCAACCCAATAAAAAGGGGGGAGAACCCACCGGATCCTGGCCCAATTAAGCTAACCGGAGCCCCATAACCAGGCCTGGACCCGTCTGCTCCAAGGAATCCCTAAATTTCCCAATTCGCTCCTTGTACCGGTGGTCCTTCCCTGCTCTCCCTCTCTCCATGCGCATAACTCCCCTACTCTCCCTCTCTCCACGCCTCTGCTCCTCCATCCGCACCGCTGCTCTATCTCCTTTCCTCTACTTACCCTTCTACAGTTTTCCCTTTTCCCCATGTTGTCCCTTTCTCTGGTCCATCCTGGCACTCTCTCTGACTTGGGTTTACAGCTAAGTCATGCCTGTGACAGCGATTGCCTGATTTCTAGCACACGCGACAACCAACTGCGGATGTGGTCTCCAACGGGTATCAAGGGATTTGGTTCCCTGGGGTGGCTATAAATCGGGATCGGAGGCGATTTCAAAGGGGGGGGGAAGAAATTAGAAAGGAGAATACAGAATCAGAGAGGGGAACGCCCACAGAACCGAGAGGGAGAGATTGTGAAGCTGGGAATACCCTCATTACCGCGAGCCAATCAGAAAGGTAGGGGATTCATTTTTTTGTTTGATTGTTATGGGTTAGTTTCCCACCCTTAATTCATTGCTGAGTTCGGATCCTGATTGTGTTAACCTCTGTTTTCTGCTTGGATGTTGAATTTCATTACGTTCTTTTTGCTATCTGAATTGGTTTGGTTATGATTGTGGGACTCAATTAATGGATTCTGGTTTAGAATTTTTTTTAGAGTCTGGTTCTCTCCTTTTCTGAATGCATCCCTGATTTCTTTACTGTTAATATGAGTTGGAAACAACAGCACAACGACTGGACGAGTTAATCAGTTTCCAAGCGATTCCAATTTATTGGTCATTGAGCTGATCAATAGGGGATCTTGCTATAAGTTTACCAGTTGTGATTCTGAGTGAAAATGTTTTTGCTCCTTGAGTTGTTAATTTTAAAGTGTCATATCACGCTGCGATTGGGAGTAATTCTGGACTTGTCTTGTTTTAACACTAATTACTGGTTAGGATGTTTAGTCCATTCTATATAGTCTGCATTTGAGTCTGTTCAGTAGTGTCATTTTGACTAGCTGAGTAATTAGCATCCAAGTCCCACTAACACATGGCTGATTTTCATAAAAGGGGGGTATTCAGGAAGACCACTTGTTTTATTCTGAGTTTGGGATGCTAAACCCTACGTTAATGATTGATTAACCTTTCATTACTTTATTTTGGTGAAAATCTCATTCTAGGATAATAAAATAAGAATGAAAGGGTAGTCCAGCCACTTGGTTTTGGAATACAAATTCTGATGGAGCTAGGGTCCAAGGCCCAATGGGTTCAAAATGGGTCCAAGGCCCAATGGTTTCAAAATGGGTCAAAGGCCCAGTATTTTCAAAATGGGATCAAGGCCCGATATTTTCAAGTTGCGATCAAGGCCTTATCATTTCAAAATGGATCCGAGGCCCAATTCTCTCTTAAATTGCTCCAAAAGCTCATTTGCTTCAAAGTGTGGTTTAAGGCCCAATTATTTTCGATAAAGGCTTCAATGGCCCGACCCAATATTTTTAATAAAATTGTGATATGAAATCTCATTTGGGTACTTTCAAGAATTACACTTTGCTCCCATATTTTTTAAAAAAATTTATAGTTTAACCCCCCATACTTTTGAAAATTATACTTTTACCCCACTATTCTCATAAATCTCATTTTTGACCCATAATTTTTGTGAATTATATTTTGACCCCAATATTTTTAGAAATTTCAGTTTTGGCACAAAATTGGATAATCTAAAATTTGGTTAAGGGTAATAAAATCACCATTCTTGCTCCATTCGTGAATGTTTAGGGGATTTCTAATAGAAGTTTATCTTCTCTGAAGTCCTGATCTCTAGGACGTCCAGTGGAGCTACGCACTCCCCAACGTTTAAATCCCATGGATTCTCAGTGGAAGTTTATCATCCCCGAGGTCCCACTTTATCCTCTTTCTAGAATTTTGGTGGGATTTTATTTCCCCAAAGTCTCGACTCTTACAAGCATTCAGTGGAGGATTAGCCTCCTCAATGTTCTAATTTCAGGCTTTAAGTGAAAATCTAATTTCCCCAATGCCCTAACATCATTTTTAACCAATTTAATCAACTTTCGAACAACGTTGACCTTGATCCCTTTGGGGGTACGTAGGCACTTACTTGATAAGGCAAGTCTAGTTATTTGCTTTTCACATTTTATTAATAAAAAGGGGGTAATTTTAATAAATTAAAATTTATTAAAGCACAAACAATTTAGGGTAACCATCCTTAGGGATGGACGTCGTGGGGTGCCTAACACCTTCCCCACACGTAATTAGACTCCCGAACCCTTCCTCTGGTTTCAAGGGCCAGTTTTCCTTTCTTTTTTAGGATCTCAATTATCCTTCTAATTAATTGGTGGCGACTCTCATTGTCTCTGTGTTTTCCCTTACGCTCCTCAAAGTCATAAAATGATGGCTATTTCACCAATCGTCACGTTGTGACATAATCTTTAAATTTCTATCATGTTATTTGTCTATTTAATTAAAAAAATAATAATTATAAATATAATTTAAATTTTTTTTTAAAGTACAATATATTTTTTATTCTTTATAATTTTTGACATTTTAATTTTATTAATTATGTTTGTTAAATTTTAATTTTATTTCTTATATTTTAAAAGTGATCTATTATTGTTTTTAGAGGTAATACCATTACATATATATGGCATCCAAAGTGCTTTTTGTCCCCCATTAATCTTGCTCGTTCTTCTACCTCTACTTGTCTTCTCTCTCTCTCTCCCCTGAGTAATACGCAGTTTTCTTCCTTAACTATTCCATAATATGCATTTATTATAGAATGATCTTCGGAACTGATTCACTCTTTTGCTTCTTTATCAGGATCTTCAAGTTTCTCTGCAGGATTTATCTGGGTCATGGCGTAATTAACACAGCACCTTTGGACTCAATATTAGGTGCCCTTGTTTATTCACATAAAATTTGACAATCGAGCTGCCCCTTTATAACTATTTTGGGAGTATCAGTTTTGGTGAGTGTTGTTTAATTGCCCTGGAAATACTCTAATTAGCTTTGCTAATCATCTTACTTCTTTTAGTTTTAATCTTCTTCCTTACCCTCTTGTGGGTTTTGTCGTTTTGGAGTTCTCTGCTCTTTCTTTCGCAACACTCTAATTATTTACCCACAAGGAAACAGAGTATGCAATAAAAATTAAGCAAAGCTGAACGTTTTGCTCAGATTCCGTTCTAGTTAAAAGTTAAAACAATTTTTTAGCTCTAAATATATGGGTTTGGTCTCCATTTCCAATATCAACCCAGCTATAACCTAGTAATTTCTTCAAATTTCCATCTTTTATCATCTTCCTCAAACTTCTTACATCTTCCCATCCTCTTTCCTTTGCGTAAATATTAGAAAGCAAAACATGAGCCCCACTATTTTCAGGTTCAAGCTTCATCAATTTGTCTGCTGCAAGTTTACCCCTTTCCTTACCACAATGGATCTTACACCCCAAGAAAAGAACACCAGCCATGCTTACGTTGGAGTTGGTGAATGGTGGTGAGGAGGGGGGCGAAGACGGTGGCAGAAGAGTGAGAACTTTATAAAGGGGAGAGGCCGAGGAGAGAGAGAATGTGGGGTACTTTATCTGTCTTCGTAACGTGTCTTTGAGTTCGGGACACGTTATGGTAGCATTTTTTGTTTATTGAATTAATTGTGTTAATTTTAAAGATAATAATAAATTATTTTTAAAAAATAAGGGATAAAATTAAATTTTAATAAATAAATATAAGAAATAAAATTAAAGTTTTTAAAAAATATAAAGAATAAAAAATATATTTTAACTTTATCTTTATTATTAGCAAAAGTATAAATTGCTATAAATAATAAAAACTTAAATAAAAATATATTAATTTATATTAAAAATAATGGCGGGCCAGTCCTGGCATTGTGTTGAGTCTTTTGACCATTTTTTGAAAAAGAAACTACAGATGCATTGTGTCCCGTTCAATTGTAAAACAATTGGACTATCCTACCGTCTCTTTATTTTTTGTTTTTAATTTGTTTTTAATTTTTTGTTATTTTTTTATCATATTTTGTTATTTTTTATTTATAGTATTTATTTTAAAATTTTTTGAGATGTTTTGATTTTTTTTACTTTTTTTTTCAAATTTTTTATTTTTTAATGTAGGATTCTTTTTTATTTTTTTATTATTTTTATTTATTCTAAATTTATACTTAGTTTATTATTATTAAAAAAATTAAATAACTTTTTTTAGAAAAACTTTCAAACTCGGGGGCAGTAGCAGTGTAACTCGGAAAATAATAATGAAAAATTGAAGAAATAGAAAGAAACATAAAAGTATTGAAAAAAGACTAAAGATATGTTTGTTTGGGATTATTAGAGAATATTTTTTTTTCTTCTCTTGCAAGAAGAAGGGCTTTTTTTTAAGGATAAATTATTTTGTATTTGGATGCAATAATTAAGAAGAACTTTTAGAGAATAGTGGACAATTTTAAAGATGAAAATTTCTTTTTTTTTTAAATTTTCTCCTTATCAAAAAAAGTTAAAAATTTTAACTTCTCTTATAGGAAGTTTTCTCCATTTTCATTAACTTATTATTTTTCTATAAGTCCAAAAAAACATATATATTTTTACCAGAATACATTATTTTTTTTAAAAAAAATAACTTATTCTCGTCATGAATGACCAAAAAGAGTGATGTACTTCTTTACAAAAAGCTCAATAGAATTTATATAATCCCATTAGTAACTTGATTTTTATAATAATTAAATATTTAATTAATTTATATTTAAATTGTACATTATTGATTAAACTCAATTATTTATTCAATTATAATTTTAATATTTTTATTAGATAAACTTTTGATCTTATTTTTCTTCTTTCTTAATATTTCAAAAATACTTATTAATTTTTTGACTAATTTTTTTATTAAATAATTTTAATTTCATTAATAAACATGATGAATATCAATAATGAATTGCTCCGACCAAGCTGAATAAATGAAGGCAATAAATAACATTAACTTAAATAATCAACTCAACCTGTCTTCAATTATTTTAAATGATTAAAAAATAATTAAATATGACTCATTTAATTATTTACTATTTTATAATTTTTTATAAATTTCAAACTATATTTTATTTTTCTTTTACGTACATAGTTTTGTTATTATAATATACAAAATATATATATATATATATATATATATATATATATGTTTGTCATCTTTGTTTTCTTTTTTTAAGTTTTTATTTCATTTTTAAAAAGATATACCTTGAAAGTAACAATTTGATATTGTTTTGTCTTTTGTTTATTATTTTTTAATTTAAAAACATGTAAATTTGAATACATTGTTTTAAAAATCATATGGGTAAGATAATGGGTTAATTATTTAACTGTGATTGAATCGCAATTAAGTTAGATTTGAATTAAATAATATTTTTTAATATTTTAATTTATATATTATATTTAATAATTAATAAATAAATAAAATAATTAATTAATAAATACTATTATACTTGAAACATCATTAAATATTTCTCTTAGTTTTAAAAAGTAAAATTAAAAGTGTGTTTATATTAAAATTATATATATCTAATTTTGTTTCATACATAAAATGTGTTCCCTTTTATTCTTACCAATGGATACCTCTATGAAGGATTACGTTTTCAAATAGGTATCCGTTTCAGAAGTCTGGGTTGTTGTCCACCCATATCCATTTTCCCAATTCTATTTCATACTTTGACCCAGTCAACATGAGTTTACAAGCCTCTGAAGCCTTTGAGACAGATGCACAATACTGGATGCACCAGAGGGACAGTTCTCATACAAAGCCAAGCAGCGCCACCTAACAAGCTCTCTGTTTGCACGCCACCATCTCCATCATACAGTAAAGCCTCTTTCCTCGGGATTCATTGTCAATATAGGCAAAACAAATATTAGCCGATATGTTTCTTGTACACTCCTTTTTAGCTTTTAGGTGAAAAGTAGCCTTTGTTTTCTTATCTTTAAGCTCTCTACTTAATTGGCTATCTATTCTTTTCATTTTAGCTTGTATATAGTTCTGTAAACACATTATTCAGTAATGCAATAGAGAGATTTTCTTCTCCATTCTTCACTCTCCATGGCTAACCTGAGTTTGTAAAAAATCTTTAGAAGGTTGAGAATCATTACTGTAAGATGCCAAAGCCCAACCAACCAACTGGAGCTTCGACCAACCACCACCGGTCTCATTGTCTCCTCCTTTTTCTTCTTCTTCTTCTTTGACCCAAGATAACTGGTGATTCACCCAGTTTTTCAGGTCAACAGCAGGTCATTAGTTTTTTCCACCAATTCTTCAAGGTGTACCGGACCAACTAGCCACCAGTTCCCAATTAAACCAGTTCAACTAGCTAAGCCAGTCCATTTTTCTAAACAATGTTTAGATAAAATAATTTTTATATATTTTTTTATCAAGAATGTTGTAATTTTTATTTATATATTTTTCATGAATTATAGAAATTATATAGATAAATATAATTAAACTTGAGAGATTATGATTCATTTTTAGTAACATAATTATTTATTAATGGTGAACATACTAATTAATGGAAGTCAAACAAAATATTTTTCATAAAATTTTAATAATTACTTCAACAAATAATAAAACTTTTAATTTTTTAATAATAAATTATAATTTATTTTAATATAAAATATTAATATTAAATGAAATTATGAAAAAAATTTAAATATAAATTAATTAGGCTTTTTAAATTATATTAAAAATATTTTAACAAACAAAAGTTCTAAAATTAATTATTTTTTCATACATAAACTCTAATAGAATTATTTATTGATTTTCATGATTCTAATTTAATAATATTAAAAAATATTTTTCATAAAATATTAATTATGAAAAAAATAAATAAGTAGTTAAAAAATAAATAAAACCTTCAAATTTTGATAATACATTGAAACTTAATAAAAATATTAATATTAAATAATAATCTTTATAAAATATTAAAATTAAAATTAATTATGTTTTAAAATTATTCAAATATTTTTAAAAAGGAAATTTATAAAATTAATTATTATATTTTATACCTAAATTCTATAATGGATTAAATAATATTATTTATTTATTTTTCACAGATTATATTTGAATTTTAAATAACAAATTAAAGTTTTTACTAATTAAATTAGATGTTGATAACCATCATATTTTTTTTAAATAAAATTATTTAATAAAAATACTATTCAAAATATTAATAAATAACAAAATTTAAAAATATCAAGAAAGAAAAAAAAAGGAAGATCAAACGTTTATCTAATAAAAATAATAATTTTAATTATATAAGTAATTTAATTTAATTAAGATTTTGAATGAACAATTTAAATATAAATTAGTTAAGTATTTAATTGATATAGAAAAGTAAAATAATAAAGGAATATTATTAAAACCCAAAAATAAACTGGTTATAAAGGAGTGCCATAGGCATTCAAGAGTACCAATAGCCCCACCCTTGAGGAAGATCTATGGCCAACTCAACTTCAGATAAGGTATTTTCTTCTCTTACATTCCCACTAGATTGATTTTCTTCGTTTCAGCCTAGTGATTTTCTTCAAGGTCAGAGTTTACTCTGTGAAGGCGTTCAAAATATTATTTGAAAGATTCTATTAGAGCTTTTACCACAAATAGTGCCGATATGATGGAACAACTACATCCAACAATGGAAGAGATGAAGTATAAAAACAAGAATTCCATGTAATAGAGTAAATTTCTTTATGATGGTAAGGTAAATTAGTTGCATTTGGAGTTTTTGTTTAACCCATACCATAAATTGAAAGAATAATATAAATGGTTGGCAGAATCTTCCCATGCTGATCATATGGAGATGATTTTGTAGAGTGATCTCTAATTAGAAAATATCCAACAACAATAGTAGTAAGAGATATTATAAGATTATTTAGTGGCAAAATATACCGCCGCTGATTTGAACTGCAATATAAAATAAAAAAAGTTGAATTAGGACATAACTAATTTAACTAAAGAATATGAAAAGCAGAAAGAAATATAAAAATAAAACCTTTGGTTAAATATCAGATGAGATTGGCATCATGTTGTTTTGTTAGAAGTTGGGGAACAAAGGAAAGTGTCTTCCTTCTACCAGCTTCCTCCTCTACTTCGAGCTGCTACTCTTTCCAACCGAGCTTCCTACTCTGTAAACCAAGCTTCCGTGCTACTCCCGTCGTTTAAACTGCTTCCTACTCGCCCCTTTTTTACACAATAGCCAAAGTCCAAATTCCTGAATTAGGTCGAAAGTTGAATCAGAGCCTTGTTGGAATTTCTTCACTCCACCAAAAGATACCACACCCACCATTTCATCTCTCTCAGCTCAAGTGTCACTCATAAAATCTTTGGAGATTTGCATGGCACAAAAATAAACGCTTTCTAAATTGGGAAGAAGCGTCCATAATTGCTTTATGAGCAAAAATTTCAAACATGTGATGGACAGAGTGGTGCAGATCATCCTGTTGTTTTGTATGTCACTGGTGGGAACACTCAAGTAGTCAAGTCGTTGTTTTCAGTGAGGGACAATTTTGGGTTGACCACCGATATTGCTGTAGGAAATTTTTTGATTCTATATTTCTTAATTTACAAGTGAGAAAATGATTAATTATATTTGCCTTCTCTTCTCATGTTCCACCCACTTTGTGTCTGTTTAATTTTTAAGTTGATATTTAAGAAAGTTAAGGCCTGGAAA
Source organism: Ceratonia siliqua (assembly GCA_034509205.1). Classification (NCBI taxonomy): domain Eukaryota; kingdom Viridiplantae; phylum Streptophyta; class Magnoliopsida; order Fabales; family Fabaceae; genus Ceratonia; species Ceratonia siliqua. The sequence continues at coordinate 13,129 of JASKGM010048737.1, forward strand.
AGTGTTTCCCAATCATCATTTTGTATTTTTATACTTCGAATGCTATATAAATGCTTAATATACTTATGCTAATGTCCATCCTGATGGCCACCTCTTTCTATGATATAAAAAATAATTAATTAATGTAAAAAAAATTATGAACAAAAAATTAAAAAAATAAGAGGTGAAAACAAAAGTAATTAAGTTATAACATATTGTTGTGTGTGGTAATTTAGACACCCTGAATAGAAATCTGGTCAAATCTTGATCGTTCAACTTGTATTGAACAACTAAAATTCACCCGTACATTTTTTTTTTAAATAACATACATATCGAACATTTTTTTTTAAAAAAATTCAACCAAAAATCTTAACCCTCCAATCAACACTAAACGACCAAGATTTTTTAATTGAAATTCGTACAATCAAATCTAAATACCTAGGCGCATGCTCCTACTCCTATGTTCCAACTCCCATGTCCAATCTTAGTTTCCCATTTCAGTCTATTTCCTGTTTTCTTTCTTGGGATCCCTTATACAGCAGCTTACAATTTCCGCCTTCTGGCTAGACCTCACTATGACAGATATTATTAATTAATTCAGTAACCAAATTTCTCTAGAAAATAATATTATCCTGGTATAATGCACAAATTTTGGATCTCAGATTCAAAGAAAATTTGTAGCACTCATATAGGAACACTTTACTCACAAATACAAACATTTTGTTTTGGGATCATGCTAAGTGGACAACATCGATTCACCTGTGTATAATGTCCAGTTCTCATAGCATAAAATAGGGTCATTTATAAAATTTCTTAATATATTCGGTGAATTTTGTAAAATTATTCTGGTTTGTCTCTCTTGAATCATTTTTTTTGATTAATCGCTTGAATCATTTTATTTTTTTAAGGAAGTTCGCAATATAAAAATGATTAGTTTGTGTCATGCTTTAATTTTAGACACGTGATCGATGTAAAAAACTATTAATCGATGTAAAAAACTATCATTAATATAACATCGTACAAGCCTCCCCCCCCCCCCCACACAGATAGATATATATATATATATATATATATATATGCATTTATAAAATAATAGAGATTAATAATATTGACTTAACATGCACAAACACTTCTTCAAGTCAAGAGAATTTTGATAGAATTTATCCTGAATTTTTAACATTTCCGAAGTACAAACAATATACCAAAGGGTAGATGGGCCACTATAAAACATAAGATAAACTTCCATAGCCAAAAATAGCTAAATGCATAACAGATTATAACTTGACACAAACAAATGATGCAATCCTGGATGAACTAAGACAATGCAACAACCTAGTCCAACTGTCCAAGAGTTTCATGAGTTGCTCCATTTGTCTTCCAAAGAAGTCTACCAAATTCAGTGGCAAGCTCATATGTATTTTGAGAATTTGCATGCACAGATCTTGTAACAAAATCAGAATCGTTAGTATTGATATTACATGTATGAATACAACAGACAGTCAATCCCATATGTCAAGTATACATCATAACCATGTATGCCATGAAGATGATGGTACTCATAATCCTTATAATTTATCCTTACGACACCACTAGACCTTCTCCACTTATCTCTATTATACTAATAATTGAATTATTTGTTTTGTCACTAATACCTCAATATTATACAACCTCGATATAACTTTTTACTGTAGTACTATATTTAAACAAGTAATCCTTTGCAATTATTCTAATAATCATATTTAAATCAATCTTGTTCTAATATGACCATTCCACACCTTTATTCCTCACAAGACATTTCCATCATAACTAAGTTGTTCATTCCTATAACCTTGGCTAAACTCTTAGGAGTAAACGCAACAACACATGTATAATGCCGCTCGATTTCTAAATTATGATCTTTACTCAAATCTATTTACTATTTATATAATGAAGTCAAATTTCATATTTCATATATACATGATTTCACTTGGATGACCACACCTATTCATTACTAGAATGAATAATTTCTACAACTTGAAAGTATGTATTAATGTCTACTAAGGATCCCAGTATTCCCCAAGTATAGAAGCTACTAAATAATTCAAATACGATACCTGAGGACACAACCACTATATCCATCAAACTACATATCCACAATTTCCTCAATGATAGATTTACTACCAAGTAACACACTTAAGAGATAGGTAATTCAATTTAATAAGAGAAATTAGTGTAATCTTATGAAGTCCTTTAGGTTTCCACTCACTCTACCTCTTTGAGAACATCCTTGTTAAATTTTAGAGGCCTTAATATCTCTCAATTTAATCACTTCAACAAGTATTATGCTTTACTTCCAAGGTACCCACACATTTAACAAATTATTCCAAAAGACGCAAAATTCTAAATTAATTAGCATTCACCCTAGAATCAGAACGCCACCCTATTAAACCGAGAAATAATTCCCAATCCAGCATCATCCCTAAAACAATATTAAAATTTCAAACATCAAGTCGGGAACCATAGTCGAAGTTTATCTAGATTGTATCAGAAATTATTTTGTAGCTAATCATACAACCAGATATAAATCAGAATTTCAGTTAGAACTTGCCTCTCAAAATCCAAGGGCAAAACGCAACAAGAGTTTACATAAGAAAAGTATATTTTATTTCTTCTCTACAGGTATTCATGTGCTGCTAAACCAAAATATAAAAATGAAAATAAAAGTAACTATGAAAACAATCTTATTCCACAAAAAACAAAGGGCAAGGACTTCTCTGGAGAAAGATATTAATAAAGTGAAAAAGGGAAAAGAAATTAAACAAAGAATTTCTTCCATGACTAATAGTATAATATGGTAACCAATATCAAACAATCAATCTGAATAAAGACACATGGAGCATGAAAGCAATCAAAAGACAAATGACATAAAACCAACAGTGAGATTATAAGTTCTTGCTCTTCTCATAGCTTAAAGCTAAATTAAGCATCTGCTAATTTCATTGCAGTAAATACTTTTGACCTTACCAGATAGGGTACAAAAGCTCGTAAGTAGGAGAACTTACCAGAATTAATCTGATAGCTTTAGGTTCCTTTATGAAAAGAGTGTCATGGCTACTTCAATTAGTATAATTATTAAAGCTATTGATGCTCACCAATTAAAGCCAATAATGGAGTGTATAGCATCCACCAAGTGTCACAGGATCATTGAGAGAACTCTACAGCAGCACGTATTGACCAAGAAAGCTGAAATCAAAGAACAGCGCTTCAACTTTCTTTGCCACTATTTCTGCTCTGTTTTGCCCTTACGGTGGTTTACCCATTTGCTGCTGCAGAAATGCTGGAAGACGTCGAATAATACAAGATCTCCCTTCCAGCCGAAAGCTCCAGAAAGAAACTGCAAGCTCAAGAAAGGGAAGAAGCCGAGAGGCTGAAGAAGAAAAGCTCGCTTGGAGAGAAAAGTCGAGGATTCTCCGGCAAAAAAGAGACTGAGCATGTGGCTAAACATGGTTACTTGTTCCTCATATATTTTGGCCAAAGAATACTCTAGAATTTCCGAGAAGGAGACTAGGAGTCCGTTTGGATCCGTTTGGATCTGTGTTTTTTTAGGTGAAAAAGCGGATTTTTTTTTTAAAAGTGTTTCTTTGATAAATGACTTGTTTGTATTAGATTATTTATAAAAGTATTTATTTTAAAAATAATAAAAAGTACATTTAATAGAGACGCTAGAAATTGTTGTTTCATACAAATATATGTCAAATAAAAGAGTGATAAATAAATTTAAGATAATATTAGATAATATTACAAATTTCGTAACGTCTTGCTTTCGACCCCCGTCCTTCCCATCTGCTGAATGGTCCCTCACTCTACTCCTTCCCATATGCTATATCTCTCTCACATATAACATGTTTCGCTCTTTCCACTTCCACTTGTATTCTAGCTTCGATCTATGTGGACCAAGAAGAGATGGGAGTGGGAAAGGAAGATGGGAGAGGTATCTATGTGGACCTGGAAGAGGTGGGATTGGGAATGAGAGATAGGAGATGGAGATGGGAGGGGGAGATGAGAGGTGGGAGGGGAGGAAGACGAAGACGAAGACTCTTCAAGACTTTTTAACTTTTTTTATAATTTAAAAAAATTTTACCTATTAAATTTATATTTGTAAAGTTAAAATTATAAGTTCTTAATAATACATTTTATAGTTTTAAATTTAAATTTAATAAAATTATTTTTTAAAATTTATAATAAATATTTTTTATCTAAATACAATATAAAAGAATATTTCTGCATACATTTTTTAGTTATTACTTGTACAAAAGTATTTTTAGAATTTTACATTCAAATATAACATATTTGTTTTCTTAATAAAATTACTTCTGTATAATTACATACAAATGCCAAAACGTTATTTTTTTTAAAAAAAAAATAACTTCTACTTGAAGTATGTGCTCAAAAGTACAAGTACATCCAAATTGACTCGTTTGGATGAGTTTGTGCTTTTGAACAGATACTTTAATTAAAAGTGATCTTAAAAAGTAGGTATTTTGTATTTGGATATAATTATGCAGAAATTATTTTACTGAAAAAAATAGATGTCTTGGGTTTGAATGCAAAAATATAAAAATACTTTTAAGCATGTAAAATTACTGAAAATGTCATATAAAAGTATCTTTTAGAGAATTTATAAAATATTTTAGGGATATATTTATCTAAAATTTTTTCTCTCTCTTCCATTGAACTTGTTTTTTTTTTCAAAAGTTACAAATCCTACATTATAAAAATAGCAGGTGAAAATGCTTTTTTTTTTTTTTTAAACAACACTTCTCCCCAGAAGCCCATCCAAACAATTATATCAGCTTTTCTGCTTTTTTTTTTATAGAAAAAAAGCTGCTTTTCCTTCGAATTAAGCCCTCCTAAATGCACTCAAAGATTACGAGAAGCAGTACAACTAGGACAATTCCAATTAATGAACTAACAGCCAATTATGCTTTTTCCCCCTAAACGGCAGTAGAAATAGATAATAAATCTGTTTGGATGGGCTTATCCAAAAAAGTGATTTTCTTTTTTAAAAGCAGAAGTCATAATTCTTAACTTCTGAAAAAAAAAAACAGGTCCCAATAAAAAGGAGAGAAAAATTTTCAGACAAATGTACCCCTAAAATATTTCATAAATTCCTTCAAAATGACTTCTAGCTATAAGCCATTTTCATTAATTTTACCTGCACAAGAGTACACTTATATTTTTATATTTAAACGCAACACATCTATTTTTTTAATAAAATCACTTATGTATAACTACATTTAAAAGTCAAATACCCGCTATTTTTAAAAGGAATTTCTACAATGCTCCTGAGTATTGATACTCAGGAGCATTGTTTTTATTTTTGAAATTTTTATTTTTATTTTTATAATTTTTATTTTAAGAAATAAATTAAAAGAATTTTAAAAATATTAAAAAATGTTCATAAAATATTAATAAAAAATAATTCAAAAAACATAATAAGAAAACCGAAAAATAAATCTTTTGATTCTTTTTTATTTTTTTAACTTATTTTTTAAAATAAAAATTAAAAAACTAAAATTTATAATTTTAAAAATTAAAAATAATGCTCCTGAGTATTTAGCACTTTTATTTGAAACACCTGCTAAAAAACAAAAGCCTATCCAAATTGGCCTTAAATTTTTTTACGAAGGAAATAGGATAAGTGGACTTATAAGCTATAAGTTTAAATTCTACCATCAAACCCACAGAGTAAATGAATAGAGTGACAAAAATGACAAACAAAAGGTTATCATACTCATCAAATGCAGATATTTTTCTAATAAATATGTTTAGATGAGCTTATCTAGAAAAGTGATTTTCGTTTTTTAAAACAATAGGTTTCCCTGCTTTTTTAAGAAGTCATAAAGCTTAACTTCTAAAAATGAACAGGTCCCAATGGAATGGAGAGAAAATTTTTTGGACAAATATACCCTACAATATTTCATAAATTCCCTCAAAACCACTTTTAGCTATATGCCATTTTCAGTAATTTTACTTGCATAAAAGTTTATTTACATTTTTGCATCCAAACGCAATACATATGCTTTTTTTTTCTGTAAAATCACTTTTGCATAACTGCATCCAAACGCCAAATACCCAATTTTTTTTTAAATTTAACACTTTTATTTGAAGTACCTGCTAAAAAGTACAAGCCCATCCAAATGGGACTTAAATTTTTTTATGAAGGAAATAGGATAAGTGAACTTATGAGCTTTAAGTTTAAATTCTACCATCAAACCCATAGCGTAAATGGATAGAGTGACAAAAATGACAAACAAAATGTTATGATACTCATCAAATGGAGATATTTTTCTGGACTGATATTGAACTTGAAGATAACCACCTAATGTAGTAATAAAAAAATATATAATAGCATGCAATGGTGAGAGAGAATCCACTTGTTGCTTGCATGATCACAACAATACTGAATTAGATATGCAATAATAATAATAATAATAATAATAATAATAGTAAATAGACAAATATTAAGATAATTATACATGATTCAACCAAAATAATCCAAATTTGATGAAGTTAATTAGCAAAGGGAGAGAAATAAAACCTTTCTCCTAGGCTAAAATTAGATGAAGTTGGAGGTATTTTGTGGCAGAATGAGAGTAAAGTGAAAAATATGAGAGAAAGAGAGAGAAAGGAAACAAGGATGTAGTTGGGGCACTTTGTAGGATACCTCTTTAGTGCTTACCTTATATAATGCTAAGTTAATGCCATGTCATACCCAATTTAAAAAAAAAAAAAAAAAAAAGGGGGCCATAATGCAAATACCCGAAGCTCAAGGACCAACTTGCAAATTAGGAACTTTCCTAATTTGCAAGGGAGCCCCTGGCCCCCCTTAAATTCCCCCCGAAACTCCCCCCTTCCTGAAACCAAAAATCAGCGCCGTTCTCTCCATTTTCTCCTCCTCCCTCGCGCACCACCCCTCCCCCACCACACTCTCGGGATTTCCGGCCAGTTCCCCGCCGTCCTCAGCCGCCACAGTCACCGTTGTGACCGTGGGAGACGCTGGAAGAAAAACCGGTGGAAGCCGTCACTCACTCACGGTGAATTTCTAGCCTTTCCGACGAGGTGCTGCTGCGTGGAGGTCTGGTTTTGGCATCCAAATACTCCTACAAATCCGGATTTCTAAGTCTCCCTTTGGGGTAAGTAAAGTCACCCCCTCCTGAATAACTCTGTAGATGAAAAGGTGAATTCCTTGTAGCAAACAGGCTCGGTTTTGAGCAATTCGTGGGGGGGATTTAAAACTCCTTTTTGGCAATTAAGAATGTTGAAAAATTTAACCCATAATACTTGCTGTAACTTGGTTCAACATCCTTTTCTTCCTGCATTAAATTTCATGGTGTATAAGGCTTGTTTGGAATGTAGT
>JASKGM010048748.1:0-20506 GCA_034509205.1 Ceratonia siliqua
ATGGACGTTGTGGGGTGCCTAACACCTTCCCCACACATAATTAGACTCCCGAACCTATCATCTGGTTTCCAAGCGCCAGTTTTTGGTTTTTCAAAAGGATCCCAATTATCCTTATAATTAATTGGTGGGGACTCCAATTTTTATCTCTGTTTTTTTCCCTTTTATCGCCATGGGGTCACGACGGTAGTATTTTTTCCATCCGTCACGTTGTGACAGTCCTAATACATGATAGAGGTGGAATAATTCCACCTTTAAAGCTACCTCTAAATAAAGGAGGAATAAATTTGCCTCTAAATTGAGGTAGATTTTGAGGCGGACAAAAGTAGCCGCTAAATTTAGAGGATGATAAAATCCACCTATAAATTTTACTCCAAACCAAGGAATTAGAGACATATTGAAAGTGGATTTTTTTGCCTCTATTTCCCTTTCTAAATTCAAAAAATATGGGCCTTCCATGCCTAATTTTTCGTCGTTCCCTCAAGTTATTTATTGCTAAAATTTTCTAGTAATATAAGTTGAAGGCTCAAAAAGGAAAAAAATCTAATCAATTCATTAAAAATAGTTAAAAAATAATTCAAATATAAACATAATATAAAGTTATGAACCCTCTAGTCCTTGTAATCATTATCTAAATTATCATTAATGTCATGGGTGCCAGGTGAGTCGATTGCGGCCGAGGGTTGAGCAGGAGAAGGAAGAGCAAGAGTAGGAACTGGAGGTTAAGATGGACCAACTTCAGTAGGAGGAGTAACCTCAAGGTGCTTGAAAAGAAGTGCATCATCTGTTTGTTTTCCTTCAACTCCGTGCACAAATGATCGATTGTTTAGTGCATGTTCTGAATCTCAAATAGGGAAATACCTTAGTTAGTATTAGCAGAATAATCCTTAGCATAATAAAGGGCCTAGTTCCCAAGACCAAACATGCACCCATTTTCATTGAAACGACATCAAAGTATAACTAGTTTTCAGATGGAGTAGAGAGGCTAGGTGCAGTAATGGGGCTCTACAGACACTTATGAGCTCATCATCTCTTCCTTCCGCATTGTAAATTCTTCTTAAAAAACCAAATCAAACCATAAAGCAGTTAGATTCATAACATTGCATGAGGAAGAGAATTAATTAAATAATACAATAGATCCAAAAATACTTACAGCACATTGTGTTGCCTTTTTAGATACCCAAGCATCCATTTTCTTGCACCGCTTAATTTGCATGAATAGCTTAAATAGAGTAGGATCCCTCTGTAATTCAACCCTCTGTATACAAACACAAAAGGAAAAAAGTTAATTATTTTATAGTACTTAAAGAGAAATGAAAAAGATTTTGAAGGCGATTACCAATCTCTTCTTGTACTCTGATGCAGAAACAGAACCATCGGTGTGGAGTGAGGAACCGGCATTACAAAGCATATTTTTACTATTTTGCTCACTGATGACCTTAAATTTTGGATCCTCCCATTACCTGAACATTTCTTCTCTAACTTCAGTAAGGATCCAGAACCTGTTGCATTGGTTTTCACTGATTCTTTACATTGCATTTCTCATGCATTTTCCACCTTTGCTGTCAAAATGCTTCCTAACTTTCCTATCATCAGTAGGAAGCCATTTATACTTCTTCTACATTAGGGAAATTGAATCATTAACATAAAAGCAGAAAGAGTCATAATATTAGCACATATATATTGAAATCAAAGAAATAGAATCCAATTTACCTTGAACTCATCAAACCACATATCTCTAAGTTCTATAGGAACGTTGGTCCACTGAATTCAACATCCCTCAAACTTACTTTTAAAAATGTCAAATATAGCAGTTGCCACTTTATATGTCGGCTCAAAGATAAAAGTTTATATAAAAAGTATTAGCACAAAATTCACAATCATTAGGAATTGATTATAACTAAATAAGTTAAAATGGTTTATAATGTTTCTTACTCCAATTTTTTGATAGGCCTAAGCCATATGTACCCATCCACTAGATCAACAGTCTCATATATAGGTGCATATAAACCTGGGGTAGTTGGTGTCAAAGAAAATGGTCCAGCATCAGAGGCTGTGGCAGGGCTAGCTGGGGTTCCAGAGAATGTGTGGGGGGATAATATGAGTCTTGGCTGAGGCTGGGGTAGGTGGCATAGGTGAACAAGTGGGGATAGATCCCGGCTGGGGAATGGATAGAGTCAAGGAAGTATGTGGGGTGGATGTCCATTAAGTATATGGCCCTAAATTGACACCTCTAGCATGGCCTGTACCTCTTCCTTATCCTCGACATGCCATCTATGTGCATGCAATAAAACCATTGAAACAATAATTAGAGATAAAGAACAATTTGCATTTTCAGGATATAAAGAAATATCATAAGTTTGAAATATAAAGAAACACAATTTGCATTGACTAACAATCACAAGAAGAAACAAAATTTGACTTAATTAGAATCTGAATGTATAAACTCCTCCTCGGATTCAGTATCACTTATCGTGGACAAATTTTTATCATCATCTTCCCAATTAGTTTCATCTAGCTGAAAACGATCAACTTCCTTAGTAAGACCTTCTCTATCAACTAGGCATTAGTCTAAAACATCATTAGTCACTATTGGCAATAGTTGGAGTATCTCATTATCTTAGTATGGTTGATCATATTCATGATTTGGTATCTCGAGAGCAACAACTGTACCTCTAGCCTTCATCGTAATAACACATAACCACCTTGGGTTCAGGATATAGAGTATAGTAAACTTGCTCCACTTGTTGAACAAGTATGAAAGGGTCATATGATTTATACCTCCTCGATGCTTTTACCTCCACCAACCCATGATTGAAATAAGTCATTGTCCCCTAATAAGGAGTAGCGTCAAACCAATCACATTTAAACAAAATTAATTTCTTCAAGGGAAAACTAATATACTTCATTTCCATAATGTCCATTATTATCCTATAAAAGTCATTTTCTGATCGACCACAATCATTGCCGTGAACACATACACCATAATTGAAAGTTTTCATCCTTTCAGACAAAGTTTTTCTATGAAATTTAAAACCATTGACATAGTATACATTCCATATGTCAACCATACGCAATGGGTCCCAGGCGAAACTCTTTATAAGATCATCACATACTGTATTTTTTTGGATTACCCACGTAATATCAATAAAAAAAATCATACACTTAGACATTTGTGATTCAATTACTAAAAAACATATGGACAACAATTAAAGAATGAGCCTACATAATTTTTGAACCACGAATTGAAGTTTGAGGAAATCTCCTTTTCAAGTTGTGCGGAAGTGATGTTAGGTATGAGTTCTCACATATATACTATCGATGTTTTATCATTAGTGACATAAAAATATTTGTTAAAGTTTCAATCAATGTGGGCCTTTGGAACCCAAAATGCTTAAGAGATATATCAACTGGGCCCAAAAGGTTCAATGGGCCTTTGGAATCCCATTTTAATCTTTTATTTAGAACAACTTGTTAAAGTAAGATTTGGGCTTAGGACCCACTTATTTGCAAATGATTTTCTTAAATAAGATAAAAATAAAAACCCAAATATTCATTTCTCTTTTAACATGTTGAAAGCCTATTTAATTTTCAAAAGGTCTTGAAGTTTTATTTGATTAAGAAAACCTTTATTTTATTTTTATTATTTTCCTCAAATGAAAATAAAAGTGCATTGGCCACTTTTCATTATGTTATAGAACAAAGGATTCAAAAAACCAATAATTACAATTGGATCCAAAAGGGGAGCATGCAATAAATTATAAACCAAAATAGAAAAATAATAAAACAACCCAGTCAAATAAACCAAGTGGAAAGACAACAGCAAAAGAACCAACATAGTATCATGAAGGTTACAAGTGAAAGCACTCATATAAATTTGAAGGACGCATAGAAATGGGGAACAGAGGACTGAGCTCGGGCCTTAGAGGACTTTATGTATCCAAATTATTATAATAGAAACATTCAAAGTCAACTTTGTACCAATGGCCTTAAGGTCCAGCATAGCACTAGTTGAACTAGTAACAAGACCAAATTCAAGCTATTAATTTAAGATGCAAATTTAACATTACTTAAACTAGGAGTGAATCCCAAAATTTGAACCAACAAACGCATCAGTCATTATCACTTTGAGGCATGAAAACATATTTGAGCAAATCAGAATTATTTTGAAAAGAGAAAAAATTTTGACACACAAGCTCTTAAAAAAGAAGAAGATAAAATCACTTTAGAAGAAAAATTAGCAAGTCTAGTACACATAAATTTAGAATAGAAATCAATATCATTTTTTAATAAATAGGTTAGCAAATTTGGTGTCAAAAATACTAATTAAAATCACTTCAAAGAAGTGAGAGAAGATTTGCAACTTCAATCTCAAAACATGCTAATCAAAATTATTTGAGAGAAATGATGATAGATTTGCAATTTATCTTCAAGATGCACCTAAGTATAAGAATGAAGATAGGTTGACACTCCCAGCTACATCATTATGGAACATCAAGCACTCTATTGGCTGTAACCTCCTGGGATTTTAACCAAGCATCCTTGGACCCAAGGAACTTACTAATGTTCTAGCTCATCGAAATCAAGAAACAGAAGAGATTCAGTTGTGGGAATATGTTGTGCTGGAAAGCAAGTTGTATTCCCCAATTTCATATTAAATATATTTTTAATATTAATAAATAAAGAGTTTATTTACGTAAACTTTATTTTCTAGCTATTAAGGTTCCTAGATTCTAATAAACCAAGTTACATTTGTATAAGGGTTATGCAAAAGGAGATATGTATCTTTGGATGAATGTAAAATATTATGCACAGTCACTGAGTAGAGTTGGTCTATTCAATAAAGATGGTAGTGTCTGAATTATCTCCATAGAAAGAATGAGATTCTTCTCTAAGGGAAAGATGAATCTCAAATCATTCAAGTAGTAGACTTTAGGTAATGACATTATTAAATGAATTGGAAACAAGTGAGATATCAAATTCAAGTTGATACCATTGCTTTGAACTTGAACTCATACACATTACATCTGCTAATAGCAGAACTGAAATCTTGATGGATTATGGACTCGTGTCCATGACCATTATGATCTTTGATATACTATGGGTACAACCATTGTGTGACATTGGTCAAGACCCTCTATGTTGAGAATATAGTGGAAGTAAACATCCGAAAACATAAATTCAAGAAATAAAGTTTGTAACATTACATCACTTTTGGTGATTTCAAGAAGATAAGTGACATATCTGAGCCCATTGAAATGATGAATTAGCTACTCATCATTTCAAGATAATTTTATAGAAGTTCTAAAAGATTATCTAATCACTTATCGGATCAAATATGAGACTAGGGGACAAAATTGACATAAGGGGTAAAACGGTAATTTTAGCTAAATTTAGACAGCCTTTATCTTAGTAATTGTTTTTTGTTTAACTACTTTAAATTGATATTTGAATTGTTCAAATATTTAATTTGAAGAAGTTGATTAAAATAAAATTAAATCCCCATTTAATTAGGAATTTTGGTTATACCATTTTGTTATAATAAAAATAATTGAATTATTTATTTATCCTAATGTTGTTGCGAAGGTTGAATTGTTTAAACTTAGGAAACAACTTCCTCCCCATGAAATGGAGAGGTTATGGCCAAAGGAGGGGAATTGGTCTTTAACTTGATCAAATATATTCCCTTCGAATTATCTTAATTATCCAAGTGAATAAAGGTTAGAAATTAAAAGAGTTTTAATTTCTTAGATAACCTACATTCACTAGGAAACTAACCAAGTCAAAGGTATTTAATTAAGTAAAATTCATTTATTTGAATTTTTAATTCAAGTATGATTAATGAGAAAGCCACACATGTTTTATTTAGTTGTTAAACAAAATATGTTATTATCAAAACTAATAATATGATTATTAATTGATAAATCATTAGATTTATTTGGTTATCTAATAATCCCCATTAATATGCATGTGAATCCCTAATGGTTAGAGGTTAAATGTTTTGAATTATGCTTAAATGCTCTCACCTGACCTAGGGTTAGCATATTATATATATGCAACCTCTCCCTCTTGTGGCCGCACAAGTGAATATTTGGGAGAAGAATAATGAACTAGTTGCCCACTTGAGAAAGTGGGAAGAAAACTTTGAAAGAAAAACTTCTCTTAAGGCAAAGAGTGTTGTGAGTTTGGAAAAACAATTTGAGTAATTTTGAAGAACAATTCCACACACTACACTAAGAGGAACTAAAGGGAAGGCTTTCTAATTTAATTTTGAAAGTTATCAATTATTGTTATTTCATCTTTTGTTTTGTTCCAATCACTAAATCTATTCACTGTATGTTCTGTGGATTGGTACTTACCAAAGAATAGGCAGTCAGTGCTCTTGATTGGGAAGTGAATTGCAAGATTGAAGTGACTACAAGAGGTATGTAAATTCTTATCTATTTTACTTCTCTTGCTAGCTGAGTTATTTGCTTGGTATTTTGTTTTTGCCTGTTTGCAATCTTAAATGTTTTTAAAATTTCTAAAACCATACTTGTATCGTAAACACCTAGGGATAACAATTAGATCCAACAATACAAATATAATTAAAAAGCAAAATGAAGGAGCTTACCTCCTTGAAGTGTCAAACACGACTTCCCCTTTCACTTAAGCATCCAGCTGCAAAACAATGGTGGTATATGATTTCTCCTAGATTTCTCTCTAAAAGCCCCCATTTCTCTTCTGCATCACCTCCTTTTATAGCTAGAGAGCAAGGACATTTGGTATGGAGAGCTGCGTGCAAGATCAAGAGTGAAGGGAGAGAAGACATCAGTGTTTCAATGGCATTAGGGAGAAGGCATAATACTACGGATTGTATGCTGGTAGTCGAATCCAAAATGGGAGAGTGATGACGGCTGGCTGAGGCGTGAAGGAGCATGATGGAGAGAGGGACAAATGGGTGTCAATGTCACACTGCATGCTATGCGTGAATGGTGAGAAAGTTGTAGTGAGTGGGCGTGATATGTGGTGAGTGGGTTTGTGTACATGTTGTAGTGAGTGAGAGAACCTTTTAGAAGAACACATGAGCGTGACACTATGCAACTAGTGGTTGATTGAACTCGACTGAATGGTGATGAAGCAGATGAATACGTGGCAAGCAAGAGAAAAGGAGGTGCAACATCTAGCTATAGGGACCGATGTACTTGAAGTGGCTGGTGCCAATGAGGAGCGAAGCGCATAGGGACCAATTGTTGCTTTGGGATGAATGTGCAATGTGTGAAAGGGAGAATGACCATCAAGTAATTACATGAGGTGGTGTAATAGCAGGGGCAACTTGAGGTTGCTGAGATGATGAGGCTGAGAGGAAGTGGCCATGGGAGTTAATGGCTAGGGTTCTATCCAGATGAAAAGAAGGCATTGGGTTGGAAGAAGTGAATGGGTTGGGTTATGGGTGTATGGATTGGGTTGGTTAAGTGGGCTGAGGTGATTGTGTAATGTCTTGGGCTCAATTGGTTGGGTGTTCGTGAATGAGAAAATGGGCTAATGGGCTAGCAAGGGAGTTGAACGAAAATAATAAGAAGAAATGGGAATTGGGCTGCAAAATTTGAGCTAACGGTAAGGTTTAACGTTATCCGGTGCCACTCAAGGTAGTAGATGAATGGCATGATCAACCTCTCTCTCTGGTGGGAGAATTGTCGTGGTTTGAAACAAGGAGGAAAATTGATATAAAAGAGTCGTTATCAATGGATCAAGATGATGAGAGACTATCTCTAAAGAAACTAGGCTTGGGCTGACCAAGGCTAAATGAAAATATTCTAAAACCTTATTCATTGTAACGAGTCGCTTTAATTGTTGGGCCGAGATATCATAGGGCCAACGGCTTAAGCCACTAGACCCCCAAAATAATATCAGCCCCACTCAAAGGAAAAACAAATAAGTCCACGTGGAAAGTGTGACTTTGGATCTGAAGAGGGAGTTGTAAGCAGGCTTGGTTACAAACTAATTCCTTCACATTGCCTACTAACACATGGAGTGTTTGGACTAGAACCCTGGCAAGTTGCAAGAATCAAGAATTTAGCCAATTGGACCTAGACAAAATTATGGGTGCTTCCCTCATATACCAACACACAAACAGGCTATTTACCAATATGGGCTTGAATACGCTAAGTTTGGTGGATTGGATGGCCTAATAAGGCTTTCAAACTGATTTGGCCCAAAAAGGTGCTAAGCAAACCCAAGGTGTCGATAAGAGAGTCCAACACCGGAGTTGGTTTTAGTTACGGCAACAGCGCTTCATCATCATTCATGATGAAAAGAAAGAAACGCTATTTGATTTTATTATCGGCATGGAATTTTTCATTACAATTAAAACACAACCCTTGCTCACAGCATTGGGCCATCTCCGATATAGTTAGTCATTTAAAAATAGGAGCTGTAGATGGCATAAAGACAAGTAATCTTGAAACAGTGGTTAGAGGTACTGCTGTAGCAGCTCGGTGATAATCGAAGCTGGTCTAGAACAGAATCGACGATGATAGTCATGAAGTTTCTCCTCTTGTAATCGAGCAAAACTTACTGTGTGAGCAAATGACAAAGGCTCCAAAGCTTGAAGCTCATGGCGAATCTATGGTAATAGGTTGGAAATGAAACAAGTTAACAAAAACGGAGGCAATAAACCAACAATTTGATTAGCAAGTGCCTTAAATTCTTGCAAATAGTCCTTGACATAGCCTCATTGAACCAATTTAAACAGTGCACCTTTTGGATCTTGAAACTGTGACGGGACAAAATGCACTTCAAGAGCATGTAGCAAGCCATTATAGGAAGTGATATGTGCATTCTTATGCATCCATTGATACCAACTCAACAACATATCATCCATGTAAAATGATGCAATAGTAATCCATTGTTCCTCTAATGTGTTATGGAAATCGAATAATTGTCTTATGTGGAAAAGCAAACAAATTAGTTCAAAACCATCAAAACGTGGAACATCCAACTTTATATGTGATTTCAACGAAATTTGTGAAGTAGACGAAGTAGAATGACAAGTTTGCTGCAACGATGGCAGTGATAGTAAGAGTAGAGGTTGAGTTCCATGGAAGCTAATTTGGCAAAAATATCATCGATACGAGCCAATAAAGTTGTGTGAAACTATCAGTTTGGCAATAGCATCTTCCAAACGGTCAGTAGAAGCTTTGGAATGAGTATTGTCCTTCGTGGGAGAGCAATGAAGCGCCAAGAATGTTACGAACCATAAAAATTGAAGAAATAGGGAAATTAGGGAGAGAGAGAGAGAGAAAACTAGATAGGAAGGAGATAAGAAATTGGAAATGTTCTTCTTGTATTCCTTCTCTAACAATTACATACTTTTATATCCTAACAATCAAACTAAGCAACTAACAATCAAATTGAACAAGTAAGCTAACTAATGGACAGACATTCAACTAATTCACACAAAGCCACAGACAATGCAACTAATACGTATTAACACAACTCCTATGCTAATGCTCATAGTCCTCCCAATGCTTAGGTCTCCTGCTCACCCACTTGGATCCCTTAGTGAATTCCCTACTAGCCTCCTCTGTATCATTCTGTCTCTTACTAAAGTCAGTCTTGGTATAGGAAAAGAGACTTATTCTATCTTAGATGCATTAGTATTATTTATTGATGGTTACTATGATTCTCATGGAGTAGCGCTACTCTATGAGTAACATAGCAGGAGATTTATTTTATTTTTTTATGGGAATTCATGAAATATCATTAGAAAATGCAATCTGTCAACAGTAAATCAGAAATAAAATTAGGTGGTTCATCCGTCCACACCACAAAATCCTAAATGTCGCGAGCAAGTTGATAGGCAATCTTATTTACTGATTCTGCATAGCTAATGTACTTGAAAACTTCTAAAAGCACTGCTTAAACTCCATAGATCATCTAATAAAGGTCCCAGGCCAAAAAGATTGGTTTTTCTCCTTCCTGTGTGCTCAAAATCTGACTGAGCGTCCCCCTCCACCATAATCTCAAAACGGCACAGATCTCTGGCTAATTGTGCACCAGTTATAAGAGCCATAGCCTCCAATTTATCTGTCAGTTGATGCCATGAACTCGCTTTGACATAGCTGCAAGAAACTGGCCATCTTTGTTCCTCACTACACATACAACAATACCCACTCCTGATCCAGTTAAGCTCCCATCTACTTTCCTTCACTTTTCCTGCGGTTGGTTTGCTCCACCGAGTAACAGGGGTGGCAGATTTGTGTACCTAGTTTGCGTGATCCTCTTATCTCTTGCCATTGTTTTAAGCTTTTTTGCCGCAGTTCCCGCATAGAAAATCCCTTCTGGTTTAGTTGAAGTTCATTTCTTCTTTCCCAAAGCAGATATTAATGGCAATAGAAAGAAGGCACAATTGATTCTCAGACCAGTTGGGCAGCACAATTTGCATCCATTGAAGCATAGACAAAGACCAGAAATTACGAATCTCTTCACAGCATAACAACAAATCAGAAATTGATTCCTCTTCACCACCACAGGAAAAACATTTTTCAATCATGTTCATGCCAAGTTGGTTTAGAGCATTAATGGTAGGCACAATATTTCTGTACACCCGCCAGATAAAAAATTTGTATTTTGCAAGTAGAGGAGTTTTCCTGATAGCTTTCCAAACATCTTTAAATTGAGCTAAAGCATAAGACTCGGTCCCTTGCTGAACCAAAGAGGTTCTTAGAGCTTTATAAGCTGTACGAACTGGAAAAAAAACACCATTGTGGGGCAAGTTTTCATGCCCAAATATCATAAGTCTGGCGAAAACAAAGTGGGATATTGCAAAAAAGATCAGTTTCAGCTGTAGTAATATGTCTGAGAGTAGTTCACTATTCCATATATACCCTCCATCCGATCAGATAAGTGCTTTTACCTTGACATCTGCAGCAGTATATAGTAATATCACGTGACTGCGGCTCTGATCGCGACATGTGCCATTTTCGATCAAGAGATGCAAAAATAATGTCACTTGACGCAATTCGAGAAACGGTTATACAAGTATTACTGTAGCACCAGGATTATTTACCCAATATCAAAAGAGAAAATTCAACTGTATTACTGTTAATGACACCCTTCAAGAGGAAGAAAACGTATTTTACTAACATTTCTCTTTTAGATTTAAATTTAAAATTTTCACATTTTTAACATTATTAACAAATTAAAATAAAATTTTGTTTAACTGAATAACTCATTTAAACCACTAACTCATTAATCTGAGTTTGAAAATTTTGGCCCAAGTAAAAGACGGGTTGGCTCATACCGAACAATTTAAAACTGGCGCTTTTACTAATAACTAGGCATGTGCAATATGTCATTCACAAATATCACTCATAATTAAGTAGGAATTAATAATAAAAATTGCACTTCTAATATTCTAAAACTCGATTGAATTATGTGTGGGGCTCTTGGTCTCCTAGGAAGGAGCTAAGAATGTCTCCAACAACACAATTTGGGGATATTGTAGATGCAAATTTTGAAGTGCAGATGCTTATGATTAAGATTGATTGCGCAAAATCTAATATATTTTTTTATAATTAACGTGTTTATTTGATTATATATTGGTATTTTATTAGAACTGTCACATCATAATAATTATTTTAATGAAATAATATATACAAGAATAATGATATTTATATACTATTTTTTTAATATATTTTAATTTAGGGCCTTATTATCTTACAGTCCCAACTTCAAAATTTTTTTAAAAAAAGATTTTATTTTTTTAATTTTAAATTTCTTAATAATAATAAATTAATGATAAATTTTAGAAAAATTTAAAAAAATAAAAACAATCAAAAATATTTAAAAGAATTACACATTTAAAAAAAGTAAATATTTTAAAGAAAAAATAAAAAAATTCAAAAAAAATATAAAATCATTTCAAAAAAATTTAAAAAATTTACTATAAATAAAAAACTAATAAATAGTATAAATCAAAAAATATAAATTATAAAATCAAAAATCAAAAATCAAAAATAAATTAGGAGGACCGTAGCTTAGTCCCTCCTTTATTTATTGTGTTAGTGTGTTTCTTTGTTGTATCATCTCCTCCCATAATATTAGATATCTTTTTTATTTTATTTTTAGAGTAAAGTATTTTTTTCTTAAGAGATGTTTTAATTACACTCATCTTTCCTCTTTTGAAAACATACACTTATCCCCCTTGTAAATTAGAAACAAGTTAATTACAACTAAACCTAAAAGGAAAACTTTCGTTAATATTCACCATTATCTTCAAGTCAAACGTTTAATTTTTTTTAATATAACCAAAATGCCTTCTTTTTTTTTATCTTCCATTGACATTATGACTTATTTCATATAGTAAAAAGAAATACTGATGAAATGATCTTTAATTTAGGTATCCAAGTTGTAGTTTATTCCTTTAATTATTATAAATATAAAAATATTATTAAAATTCTTAGAATAAATAATAAAAAATATAATTATATTAATTATATATATAACATACAATATGATTAAATATAAATAAATATATAATATTAAATAATTTATAAATAATAAACATTAACCAAGATAAAGATTTTAATATGATCAAAATATGAAAAAAAGAAATTTTTTCAAGTATATTTCTTTAAAAAAATTTCAAGTAATGATATTTCTAAAAAAAAAAATGAAAATTTTTTCAAGTCATGATATTCTTAAAACAAAAGAATTTCAAGTAATGTTATTTTTAAAACATAAAAAGTACTTTTTTTAACTAATTATATTTTTAAAATAGAAAAGAATGAAAAATTTTCAACTAATGATATTTTTAAAATAAAAAAGAAAAATATTTTCAAGTAACGATATTTTTAAAACAAAATAAAATCTTTTTTAAGTAATGATACGTTTAGAAAAAATATGTTTTTTAAGTAATTATATTTTTAAAGAAAAAAAGAATCTTTTTTATTCTTAAAACAAAACAAAAATAAAATAAAATTTTTTCATTCCTCTTCTTTGTACAGCACTCCTCATCTTGTTGTATCATGTTAAAGTCCTGGGGGTAAGAGTAAGAGTGATGAGGGTAACTGTCATTTATTTTTTTAATTTAATTTTTTTTAAATCTTAATAGAATATTCCTAACAGAGTTAAGATAGAGAGGAGATGAGTGTATGTTTTTAAAATAGAGAAGAATGGAGTGTAATTAAAACATGTTTCAGGGGAGGTGAGAGTATTTTATTCTTATTTTTATTCATCATTCTAATTGTTTTAATAGAATAATATATATAAATTCTCCTATCACTTGTATTTTAATAGATTTAAACTTAAAACCTATATAAATACATACGTCCCTCAATCCAATGTAAGAGACAGTGGCGGACCCATAAACTTTGACTAGTGGGGGCAATGCATTAACCAAAAAAAAAGAGAATACAAAAGTCATTCTCACTTTTTCCTAAGGTGTTTGTTAAGTTATATCCAAATATACAGGTACATCCAAGTACATCTTTATTTTTATTATTTTTTTATAATTTTTATTTTAAGGAAAGAATCAAAAGAATTTAAAAAATAAATTCAAAAGAAATTGCAAAATATTCAAAAAAAAATTAGAACACAATGCTTAAAAACAATAAAAAAAATGAAAAATTTAAAGAAAATGTAAAAAAATTTAGAAAACGACAGTAAGAACTTCAAAAAAATAAAAAATTTAAAAATACAAACCAAAATAATTAAAGAAAGAAGAAAGAAAAAACATAAAAAAAATAAAAAAGTACCTGGATCATCAGTACATTCGAATATAACTTAGAAAACACCCTCACGAAATTCCCAATTACACCCAATGCCGTTTATAAAAAATATATAATTTCATATTCTCTTTGGCAAAAAAACACAAATTACAATTGTTCTCTACTTGTTTTTAAATTTTAAAAATATTGTATAATTTTTTCATTTGACACTATCAAAAATATCTCTCTATTTATATTACCAAATATTCATTTAACTATTCATCTCCCATACGATTGCACATTCCATTTCTAGCAAAAATTTTCATTTTCAACACTATAAAAAATATCTCTTTATTTTTTCATCTTCTAAGAATTATTTTTTTATGGATGGTCCTAATGGTGTCGGTGAATTTTTTACTTCAATAAGTTCTTGAGACTTTGATGTTGATTTTCTTTTAAAATATTCCTCCATTTCTAACACATTAAAAATAAATAATACAATCACACATTAATTAAATGGAACTAAATCAATTGATTGCATAATATATTACAAACTTTTTGTACTTTAAAAATTAAAAGAAGTGTAAAATTTTATACTCTACAATATATAATCATTGAATCACACTAATCACAATAATAAAATAATGCAATATCAATAATAGTGACAAATCTATCACAATAAGTCAATAACACAATAGAACAATAAAGATTGAAAGTATTACAAGTTTAATTTTTGTTACCTTTTAAATTGTGTGGGGGATTTATTTAATTGGATTAATAATTTAGTGGGGTCAAAAAAAATTTTTCCATGGGCTCAAAATTGATTTTATATAAATATGAATAAGTAAAAAAATTTTGTTATGGGGGCAATTGACCCCAACCCTTTGGCTGTGCGTCCGCCATTGGTAAGAGACATCTTCTAGTCGCCACCAAAAATGCCTAATGGGCATTAAAGGTAGCTTCACTGCCAATTTTGCAACACAAAATAGTGTCTCATTGTGGAGGAAAAGGTATGTGGGATTCACTGTAGACAATAGGATTCTAATAATTCAACCCTTTAGACAGCGACGTATACAAAGCAGGCTGCACTCCCAACTAACCTGCCCTTAGTAGCCCACCTAGGGAACATTCACCCTTCTTTTCTCTTTTTTGGGTTCTGTACCATTGCCCTGCTGCCTTTCCAGCCCCGCTGCCACCGCCTTAGAACGAACTACTCTTATACCAAATGGTACAAAAAAGGAACGTAAATGATGTTTATTTCTCTGATAAACAACACTGTGAACTAGTTCTTGTTAAATACACCAAGACTCAACTAACTTAACTTACTAGATAAGGATAAAACATGCTAACTAGCATATAAGATAAAACTTACTAATCTACCAGATAATGAACTGCAACATCTATCCTAGCTACTCGTATCATTCCTTCTCCCTTTTAGTACATCTTTATCCTCAAGGACCATAGTTGTAAACTCGGGGTATTTCGGTCTCCTCTTCTTCCTCTGCCCTCTCCCCTTCTAAATACGGTTTATTAGCATGAAACATGAGGAGCTATGGCTTTTTGCACTGATGGCCATTTGTAAATCATTTATCGCAGTTGAAACATAGTCCGTTTTCACCAAATGATACAACAAAGGGATGTAAATGAAATTTATTTCTTTGATAAACAACACTATGAACTAATGCTTGTTAAATACACCAAGACTCGACTAACATAAGCTACTAGATAAGGATAACACATGCTAAATGGTAGATAAGATAAAACATACTAAACTACCAAATAATGAATTGCAACATCTATCTTAACTACCCGTATCATTCCTTCCACCTTTGAGCATGTCCTTGTCCTTAAGGACCATAGCTGTAAACTCAGGGTATTTAATTCGATCTCCTTTTCTTCCTTTGCCATCTCCCCTTCTTCATTAGCATCAAGCATGACAAGTTGTGGCTTTTTGCACTGATGGCCACTTGTAAATTGTTCATCACAGTTGAAACATAATCCTTTTTTGCCAAATGATACAACAAAGGAACATAAATGATGCTTATTTCTCTGATAAACAGTAATGTAAACTAGTGCTTGTTAAATACAACAAGGCTCAACTAACTTAAGCCACTAGATAAGTGTCACAACGTGACGGTCGATGAAAACCCATTATTTTATGACTTTAGGTGCGTAAGGAAAAACGCAGAGAAAAAAGAGTCACCACCAATTAATTAGAAGGAACACTAGCCCTTGAAACCACAGGAAGTGTTCGGAAGTCTAATTACCTGTGAGGAAAGTGATAAGCACCCTACAACATCCATTCCTAACGATGATTACCCTAAATTATTTGTGGTTAAATTAATTATATTTTAATTACCCCTTTGATTAACAAAATAAAGAAAATTCCATTGATCATAGAAAAATCAAATTTTAGGACGTGAGATAAAGCGAAGACAATGGGGGAGAAAAGATCTCTCCGCAAAGTCCAAGAATGCTATAAGAGTACAATTCACCATTAAACATTTAAACCATATAGGAAAATAAATCTCCTTATAGGTTGAAAACAAAATGGGAGATCAATTCTCCACATAATGTTAGAAGTGATAAAGTTGTCTTTGGAGCCTTTGAAAACAATTTGAATGGGCCCTTTGGAATCCCTTTGAAAAACAATTTAAGTGGGCCTTCTTGGAAGCCCTTTGAAGAACAATTTAAGTGGGCCTCCTAAATAAAAGACATTGATCCCATGAGGTCTAAAGGACCATAGTTGTAGACTCGGGGTATTTCGGTCTCCTCTTCTTCCTCCATCCTCTCCCTTTCTGAATACGATTCATTGGCATCAAGTATAAGGAGTTATGGCTTTTTGCATTGATGACCACTTGTAAATCGTTCATCGTTGTTGAAACATAGTTCTTTTTCCTTCCTGAGCTATATTTTTTGGGGTATACCTGTACCTAGTTGGCCAAGTGCTCGAACTCTTGCATATAACTTCATAATGGTATAGTTTGCTTTATTTTTGACAAGGCTTCGTCATAGTCTTCTAACTCAGTTGTCCCAAACCTGTTGAGCAACTCATTCTAAAAATTTTCAATGTCAATTCCCTTTGTTGTGTATGATCGTTAGAGCCACTGCAGCCATGTGTTTGCTTCCCCTTCCATGTGAAAAGAGGTAAGGGAAACTTGTTGGTCTGATGGGGTTCCTTAGTATTCAAAGAATTGATGTACATAGTGCAGCCATTTTGTAGGGTTCGTTCCTCTATACTTAGGAAAGTCCATCTTGATGTTTCTTGGTACTACGCCGCCATTCATGCTTTCAGCTACCTTTCAGTTGACTACTGGCTTACTAGAACTCTTGTTGTCCTTCGTTTTAGTTGGTTGGTTCATCAGCTTGGTGAAAGCGTACATCATTTCTTTGGATCCTCACTTCATGGTGGTCTCCAAACCTTGGTACCTCTTGTTCATCCATTGGATCATCTCATGCAACTTGGCAACTTCACTTTCTAAGCATTCAACCTTCTCCTTTTGGGATGCCATTTGGCTCTGATATCAAATAATACATCCATAGAAGGTAGAACTCACCCCAAAGGACTAGCCTGTTAGGGGAAGGTACCTTCAATAGTTATAAACCCCACAAGCCAACCCTTACTAGGGGATGTGAACATAGTTATCTACTTTCTATTGCAATCTAAGAAAATATTTCTTGTCATTTAAAATAAAATCCCTAAATATTTGAATCTATGCTATTATATATGACTTGAAAGGCTTATTAGTCTACAATTTCATTTAAGTGTCTCTAAAGATATTGTATTATATAACAATATGTGAGATTCAGTTTCTTGTCAAGTATTTTAAATAATTTTAAAATAGTGCCTTATAATGACATTAAAAAAATGTGAAATTATAAGATATCATCCTACAATATAATAATTCTATTTTGCTAAAAAATAAAAATATTTTCAGAGAAAGATTTTTCAACAATATAAATTTTGTTTACTTCTTTAAGGAAACATTTTCAAACAAATAAGTAAGGAAAATGTTAGGATATTTTGTTTGTTTGGCTAATATTCCCTGACCCCACCTAAGTCCACATATTATCTCTAATATTTCCATTTTCCCAAAACTCTTCCAGTAGCTCCTTAATTCCCAAAAACTCTTCCAACTTACAATAGAAAACCTAATTGAAGGGGCGTGAGATAAAAAAAAAAGGATATTGGGGGAAGTGGCATAACGTGAAGAGTAGTGGCGGTCATGTTGCATAATATTTGAATGCTCACTTATTGGAGAAAAACGTGAAGTTAAAGAGAGAAAGGGTGCTGCGGCCAATTAAGAGAAGGGAAATAAACAATCTTCAACCACAAATTGATAAAATAATCTTAAGATGTTTTGAAGGAAAGACCTAGAGTTCCAGGAGAAAATCCTCGAAGGTTTCGAAGTGGGTATGACATAGAAGGACTAGAGTTCTAGGGTATTGCATAGGCTAAGATTTAATTACAATTTGGTAAGCTGTCTTGTGTGGTTTTGAGATGGTGCCTTACTCCCAGAGTGGTTTTTCTTTTGAAGAGTTCTTCAAAAGTTTTCCACTTCATCAACAAATTGTTTTATTCAATTTATTTATTGTTTATTAGAATTAATTTACTGCATATTTGTTGATTCTATTTCTAGTGTGTGATTCTAAGTTTACTTGAGATTTAATTTTTAATTACACCTATTCACCCCCTCTAAGTGTTAGTTAAACTAAACTAGGATTTTTCAATAAGTATTGTAGCTTTATTTCCATCCTTGACTCAATATAGATGGATAGGTTTCAATCCCTTGGCACACCCTTATTCTTTGGCAATTAACTATGCCTACTTAAAAGTTTGCATGAGAGCTTTCCTTAAGTCTTTAGATGAGAGGGTTTAGATGACTATAGTTATTGGTTGGAAGGCACCCACTATCATAATTGAAGGAGTCAGTCTTCCCAAAGAGACCAACTCTTGGTCTGAGGAGCAACTTAGTGAGTGTAATTGGAATAGCAAGGGAATACATGCCATTGTCATGGCTGTGCCCCTTGATGTTATTAAAAGGACCTCTATGTGTGATACCTCTAATGAACCCTAAGAAATTTTAGAAGTTACATATGAAGGTACTAAGACAATTAAGAACTCTTAAACTTTGGATGTTGACTACTAGGTTTGAAGGATAATGAGTCTCTTGATGAATTATATGCTAAGTTAAGTGACATAGTTAACTCTAGTTCCAACCTAGGAGAGAGAATCCCTAAACATAGAGTTGTCAAAAAGTGCTTAGATCATTATTTGAAAGATTTAGGCCAAACATTATAGTTATTGAAGTCAAAGGACACAGACAGTCTTACGATTGAAGAACTTATTGGACCTCTTCAAACATATGAGTTGACCTTGACTAACCAAAGGAAAACAAATCCTATAGCACTTAAGAGTGTGGGAGAGGACCCTGGTGGGGCTACTAATGATGATTCTCTTGATGATGAAGATGTACTTGTGTTTGTTAAGAAGTTTAAAATTTTTTTCAAACCTAAGAGAGATGATCATCTAGAAATAAAAAACTTTGATAAGAACAAGGGTAGCTCAAGTAAGGATAAGCAGGTAGAGAAGGATAGGACAAATTTTAAAAATTGGAAAAACAAAAAATCCTAAACCTCTAAGTGCCATGAATGTCAAGATTTGGGCATATTCGGGTAGAATATCCTAACTACTTGAAAGCTCAAAAAAAGGTTATGAATGCCTCCTTATCTAATGATGAACCTGAGAGTAGACTCACTGATGATGAGTCTATTAGGGATGAGAGAGGAAATTATATAACTTTCTTTACATATGATGAAGTGCCTATTAATACCTCTGAAAATGAAGAGTTTTCTGATGATGACTCTGAAATTGAAAATCATCTCCAAGCTGCATATGATAAACGTTTTGAAAATAGTCTAAAATTTAAAAAAATGAATAAATTGAATTTCAAAAAGTTGAATGAGATAAAGCTCAAGAAAGATAAATTATAGTGTACCATTACTAAGAAGGAGGACACTATTAACCAAGTTAGGGAGATGAACCTCACCTTAGAAGAAAAAGTTAAGACTCTAGAAGGTGATCTAAAAGAGTCTAAATCATAGCTTTTTAGGTTCTCCCTTAGAGCCAAACAGCTAGATCAATTATTGTGTCAAGGAAAACAAGCTAGAGTGGTATAGGATATGATTTGACAGAACCATTTGTTGAATCTCACTCTAAGACTAGTTTTGTGCATGCCTCCAACAGCATGGAAAATGAAGAATCTAGAACTCGATCCTCATATTTCTATGGGTGACAGGGTAGCCACCAAGACCCTTGTGGTTCCTAAGAGTAAGACCACTATGTCTTTACTCAAACCTTCTCTTAGAAACCTTACTCTAAAACTACTATCCCATCTAGGTTTGTCCCCACATGCCATTTTTGTAAAAAGGTCACATTAGTTAATCTTCCTTAAACTAGGATAATCTAAAGATATTAATAATCAGATACATCCAAGGAATGAATATTGGGATCTAACTAGACAAATTTAGGAGTTAGCTCATTAAAATAAAATTATCAATATCCTCTAGAAATTGTCTAAGGTCAACCAGTTCTTGAACTAAAGCATCATTGGTTAATAAACAAGTCTGAAGAAGAAAGAGTGAAAACCAATTGGATGCCATATCCTCTAAGCCCCTTGATGATAGCAGGTTTGAGACCCTTAGAAAAGCCATAGGAATATGTGTTGCACCTTAGGTCATGCATCTTTACTTGACATGTAAACATGCATACATGACATTAGAATAGGCTTGTATACTCAATATATGCATGTATAAAT
>JASKGM010048769.1:0-20501 GCA_034509205.1 Ceratonia siliqua
ATTTGAGATTTAGAATTTGGGAGTTGGAGAATTAGGGTTTAGGGATTTGAGATTTGAGGGTTTGGGGTTTGAGTCTAAAGATTTGGGACTTGGGATTTACGGGTTTGGGTGTTTGGGGTTTGAGAGTTTGGGGTTTCGAAATTTATAATTTAGGTTTGAAGTACTTGTGGCATGATGGTTTTTGAGGGATGGTAAAATAGTTATTTGCATGTTCCAAAATTTTTTCATGGAGCCGGAATCTAAGAATACCACCCCTTACATGGAAAAATTTTTGTGAAAAATTTGCTTAAAAAGTTTTCCCGAGAATCCTGATTTCCTGGGAAAATCTTTTTAATCCTTGTACCAAACGTCAGAAATTATGATTCTCGACTAGTAATTCCTAGAAAAATTGAAAGAATCCTGATAACAAACGTACTGAGAGTTGCATGAAGAAATTGGATTTCTCTTCCCATATTTAATATTGGTGTAATAAACGGCCTATTCAAATCTGCTATTCATCCATGAAGTTATCATTTTTTCTACGATTTAATGATTGATAAAATTATATCATAAAACTAGTTTATACTATTTGTTAAATTAAATGTACCAGATAATTCTTCTTTTCAGATGTATTATATTTTGAAAACTAATATCTTATAATATTTATTTTGTTGAGGTTTCAAATAATTTCATAATAATGTCTTAAAGTAATACTAAAAAAAAGTAAAATACGATGAGATACTAGTATAGGTTTTGCTTACAGAATATAATGTCCATGAAAATACCAAAAAAGAAACTAAGTTCCTCTAAAGTTATGCATAAAAATATCACCAAATAAAATATGTTAATTTAATAAATTGGTAAATGATATGGGGTTTTTTTATAATGAGCATATACATAAAGATTAATTTTATGATAAATACTTAAGAAAGTTATAATTTAATGAAATCTTAATAATTAAAAAAATTAGAGAAGTGGAAAGGAAAAATTAAAATAAAAAAAAAAGCTACAAGTTAAGGTGAATGGAACTAGAGTTTTTTGGCTTGAAAAAGAAAACACCAGAGTAACAGTGGCCCACTGGCGGAATAAAAAAATTATGGTTGAGTCTCTTTTAATAAAAAAAATTATTAATTTTAAATCTTTAACCAAAAATTTCTATTCTCTTTTTAATAAAAAAATATTTTAATTTTAATTATATTAAAATAAAAAGACCATAAAAAATAATGAACATTTTTAAAACCATAAAATAATAAACAATTTAAAATTAAAAAAATAACAATAAATATTAATGTATTTATTTTTTCTCTTTAACCCCACGAGGGTTAGGGAGATTATGGTTGGTGTGTGGATAGTTATACAAAAAGAGGGGTGTCTAGACAAATTAAAATAGTTGAGGGATAATTTCATAATTAAAATGTATTATATTTCTTTAATTTTATTTTATTTGACGTTTAAAATAATTATATAAAAATTATTAAATAATTTTAATTATAATAACAAATAATTATATTTAACTAAATTATTCTTACTAAAGTTGATTTAAACTCTTGTTATTTCATTGAATATAATAAATAATGATAAAATTAAAAAAATAATTAATACTTTATTAATAATATAAAAAAATAAATAACTTAAAACAAACTAAAACTCTTAAAATAATTATTATTTTAAAAGTATATGATATGTAGATTTATATCCAATTATTTTTTTAATTATAATTATTTATACATGCGTGAATAATTATAATAAACTAAATATGTTTGGATGTGATGTGTATGTTTTTTATGCACATGTAAAACCCTAATTGAACCTCGTAGGCATGGTTTTGGTGCCCAACTTGAAATTAATCAATCATTCAATCATTATGTCAGCTATTCTAAATCTAAGAATCATTTTGATTCATTTTCGCGTGTGCGTGTCTAATCCTACCTCATTGTTCATTTGTTCAATAGCTCCAAAAAATATATTTAAAAATAAAATAAACAGAATAAGAGGTTGGATCAGGACGTAACCAGAATCAAATTATGGTGTTATGATGCAAAAGAGGCAAAGGCAAAGAGTAAAAAGCCAAAGACCAGAAAAATTAGTGTAATTGATGAGCAGATGGAAACTCATCGGTGATTCGCAATTCGCATTAATCTTGGCAATATTCTTCAGTGTCAGCGTCTTCTTCAGTAATGGTCTCTAAAGCAAGCGAACGTGAAATCTTATTGATAGGGGGTGTTTGGTACCAGGATTTTTTCAATATTTTTTTAAGAATCACTAGTTTGGAATCTTAGTTTCCGACGTTTGGTACAAGGATTAAAAAAATTTTCCTAAGAAATCAAGATGCCTGATAGAACTTTTTAAGCAAGTTTTTCACAAAAAAAATTTTTTCATGTAGGGGGTGATATTCTTAGATTATAGTCTCATAAAAAAATTTTAGGGCATGTAAATGATTTTACCCTTTCCCACACACCATATACCACAAGTACTCTAATCCCAAATCATAAATCCTAAAACCCCAAACACCTAAACCCCAAACTCCTAAACCACAAACTCTAAATTTTAATCCTTAAACCCTAAATCCTCAAATCCTAAATTCCTAAACCCTAATTCTCCAACACCCAAACCATAAGCTCCAAACCCCAAATTTTAAGACTCAAAGCCCAAACCCTCAAATCCCCAAACCCCAAACTCCAAACCCCCAAGACCCTAACTTCAAATCCTAAATCACCAATCCCAACCATCAACCCTTATTTTTCTTTAAAATATAAATTTCTTGCAATTTATATATAGGGGTATATTTGTAAAAATTACTTATATTTTCAAGAAAATAACTTCTAAACCAAACGTGAAAATGTCTATCATTTTCAGGAATATACAAAACCAACCAAACACAATTTTTATATTCTTAAAAAACAAGATTCCTAAGAATTATGACTCATAAAAATCATGTTTTTTTTTAAAAAAAATTTCCCATACGAAACACCCCTTAATGATGAGAATGAGAAGAGAAGGTGCAAATTCAACCTAACATTCCATCCCAAGGCAACTGATTTGTTTTGCCATGTGGAGAGATGGGGTTGTGAAAAGCAGAAGAGTGGAGAATGTAATGGTGGTGCCTGTTGGTGTGACAAGCACAACAAAGATAGTAGGGTTGACTTTTTATAAGAGTGGTTGGACAGATTGAAGGGATGCCATTAATTATTATTTTATAATTCTTACCCCACACCACCGCCATGTGAAAAATATTGTACAAAATACAAAAATGATATTCATACCCATAAAAAATTACACTTAACCTACACCACTAATATATTAATAATATAAACACTATTTTTCTGTTTACTTTTGTCCTTTCCCTCTTGCCTTTCTACTTTCCCCTTTACCCTTTCCTCATTCGACTACTGGATTCCATGAGTTACTGGTCATCTCAATCAGACTATTGACGGAGGAGGCAAAATGAGAACTTCTTTACTCTTGCCTTCCCACCTCGGCTAAGGATCCGTCTATGGTAAGCTTGATTGCAAGCAATTATAGTCAAGAGAAAGAATAGAAAGCCTTATCCGCCAATCGACCTTAGCAAATAAGCATTCTTCACAAATCAAATAGGATTCTGAGTGAGTTTAGCCTTCTTCCCTTGATTCATTCCTTCTTGCAGGAGGAAACCTTTTCGAAGAAGACAATGACGATTTGAAGAAAAGAAAAAAGTGATTTTTTTTTATAAAAATTGTCACGTGTCATAATCTGACGGTGGTATATAATGATAAAATTTTTACTAAGTGTATAAGTATTATTTTTCTACATAATATACCCTATAGCCTCTAGGTTACTTATTTATTAAGTCAATTAGCCTCCAATCCATCACATCCCACCAACCCATCATTTTTCATTCATTGTTACCTTTGCTTGAAACCATTCTTTCCCTCCACTTTAACCCAATTCCAAAGTTGTTAATAAACTAGAGTTAATTG
The DNA here is from genome assembly GCA_034509205.1 of Ceratonia siliqua. NCBI lineage: Eukaryota > Viridiplantae > Streptophyta > Magnoliopsida > Fabales > Fabaceae > Ceratonia > Ceratonia siliqua. The sequence goes on from JASKGM010048769.1 coordinate 3,936, forward strand.
TATGCTTACTTTTACTAGCCACATCCATGGATGTCCACATTCACATGTTGCCATGTATTTCAATAAATAATAACACTACCATATCACACCTAATTTTTTTTTTTTTTGTATTTACTAATATTTTTTTATTTTAAATTATTTATAGTTTAAAATAATAACATAAAAATTAACAAAATTATTAAATAATTTTAATAAAAATAAAAATAAAAATACTTAATTAACTTATTTTTATTAAAATTAATTAAAATTCTTGTTATTAGATAATAAAATAATAATAATTAATATTAATAACATAAAATAATAAATAATTTAAAATAAAATAAAAATTTTAAAACGACGTATAATTTTAAAAAAAATGAAATATTAATTAGATCTACAACACTAAATCTATCATTTTATATTAAGAATAAAGTGCCACCATTACACAAATAGTAAGACAGCAAATCTTTCAAACACAGCTCCAACTTCATAAACACCATCATTCTAAACTCATACATATTATGAGTAATAGTTGGACTACATTTCTCACTAATTAATCTATTTTTGTAATTCAAAAATCTCAACAAGGAGATTATAGCTGATCATCATCATATTCCTCGGCAGCTTCTTCAGCGATAGTCTCCAAAGCAGGTGAACTTGAAGGTGTAGATGGGAAGATTATAGGTGCCGGGGCAACCTCCATCCACGAACTCTGTTTTCTAATTGCCTTACCCATTCCCCAATTTCTTCGCTACAGCCAAATCCCCAGAAAGAAGAGAGAGATTGATGTTGGCTCAGAAAGCGTTTAGTTTATGGAGATTAACAAGTATGGCAATGGTATTTATATAGGGCAGCGGAAAAGGAAAGAGATATTTGAAGACGATGGGAAATCTAGGTGGGTGACGGTAGTAAGGGGATACACGTGGAGGAGAGATTCTTGGGAATGCTAGAAATGGCATCCCACGAAACGAAAGTTCCTGCATTTGAGGGGCCAACATTGGAATGGAACCACAAACGTGTGGAATGCGCATTTGATGGACGGCCACCCTTAATGTAGCCCATCCACCTCAATTCCCTATGTGAGGAATTCCCCACTAATTGTCACGCTTTCCACGACTAATAATATTTATATATTGTTTTTTATTTATTATTTTTTATAATGTACTAATAATTAAAAATAAAAGAAAATAATAATATTTGAGTATAAATAAACTTATACTTTAATAGCAATCTAAGGGTGCTTGAGCCTTTTTTGTTTTTATTTTTATTAAAAACAGAAAATAAGAGTAAAAATGTGTTTAGATAGAAATTTAAAAAATATTTTCAAAAAAATAATTTTAAATTTTTTAAAAAATTGAAAATAATAAAAAGTTTTAAGTATTTTCTGTTGAAAGTTTTGAAAATTAAAAAAAAATAATTTCAAAAATGCAATGGCAATATCATAATTAAGTTAAAAATAATAAAAATATAATGATAATTTTGTAAATAGTAAAAAAATAAGCATCAAGAAGAAAAATAATATAAAAATTAGTTTTTATTTTTTGAAAACAATATTTAACATTACAAACTAAATATATTTTCATAATTTTTATTTTCTAAAAATAATAAATGAAAATAAAAATTAAGCATGTTTTTTAAAATTTAAAAATGAAAATTGTTTTAAAAGTATGATAAAAAGAAATATTTCTGTAAACTAAACGCGCCATAAATGTTAGGGATCCATTTTACTGATATCAAAGTGAATGATAATATCAATGTTAAGAAGATAAATTTTAAAATGATGATTATTTTGATAATTTTATTTTGTTTTAAATTATACATGATTTTACATTATTAATAAAATATTAATTTTTTAATTTTACTCTTATTTATTATTACATTTAATGAAATAAAAAAAATTTAAATTAATTTTAATAAAAATATTTTAGTCATATATAATTATTTTTTATTATAATTAAAATTATTTAATAATTTTATTAATTCTTATTTTAGTACGTTAAACATTAAATAAAAAGAAACAATAAAATTATAATCTGACATAAACATTCTCTTTTATACCACAAGTCTACTTGTTTAGAGAATCAACAAAGTATTATCGTGACCATGATTTTAAGTTTAATTTATCGGGGGTTACATAATGGTGGTAGGACATTTTTTAATTTTTTTTAAAATTAATTAATTACTTTTTATATAATATATTTTTTAAAAATTTTTTTGAGATATATTTTTAAAAATTTTTTAACTTAGAAATAAATAATATAAAAAAATTATGAATGAATAGTATAAAAAATTTTTAAAAAAATTTAAAACATTTTAAAAAATAATTAATATTAAAAAACAAATAAAAAATTTTAAAAAAAACTAGTATAACTGTACCTTAGCCACACTATTAACTTATCTCATCATCATGTATTAAAAGAAACAAAAAGAGTGATGGAGGAAAGACAATCGATGAGCCAAAGGTCCTTGTACATCATCCCCAGGCAAACTCATGAACAACGTGCGCAATAGTAATTTTTTTAGTAGGGACGGTTCTACGACTCTGGAAAAAATAGAAGGAAGTCTGTGACTGTGGTAGGCATGATTTAATGAGTAGTAGCAGTTGATAAGATGGTAAGACACGGCTATATAACCACTTATCATAATACAATCTTCGAATTCAATCCACCAAATTGCATGAATTTAATTCAAGCATCTACAATGGATTCGTGATCTTCTTATGTCCCGTGCAGGAATCATGCTAAGTATTATCACCATCTACTTTAAACCAAACATAATTCACAAATTTCTAATTCCCACTCCATAAACAAACTCATCATTCAACTTCTCTTAGGTAGAAATACTCAAATTGGATCAATCCTGAGGGATTTCAACCTCCCCATCAGCTATCTCCTGCTGCAGATCCTTGGGGTCCTTCCCATCCACCGTACATCCAACAGATACGCAAGTGCCCAGAATCTCCTTAACGGTTCCAGACAAATCCTTCGCCATAGATCTGGGCCGCATCACTTTGGCAATCTCGATCACGTCGTTAAGGGAGATGTTCCCATTATGTTTAATATTCTTCGTTTTCTTGCGGTCTCTTTCGGGCTCCTTCAGGGCCTTGATAACCAAGGCAGCGGCGGAGGGTACCACCGATACCTTAGCTTGCCGGTTCTGGACGGTGAGCTTCACAGTGACTCGGAGACCCTTCCAGTCTTTTGCGGTCTCTTTAGCTATGTCCTCACCGATCTTCTTTGGGGAAAGACCCAATGGACCGATCTTCGGAGCGAGTGAACTCGCCGCACCGACCTCACCGCCCGTGACTCGGACATAGACGTCAACGACCTGGGAAGGATCGAACTTTGGTGGCATTTGAGCGGCGGCGCCAAAGACGACTGTGGTTTTGAAAGTTTTATCTGAATTAGGGTTTTGCAGATATAGCGGTGGTTCAGTCAGTGAAAGGAAAGAAACGCAAGTTTTGGAGCTTAAACTGGGGTCTTATTGGCATCACTGAAATGACCAGAATATCCTTGGTTTGGAACTAATTAGTGGGCTTTTGAGGTGCCAATGGTTTACATGAAGGCCCAACCATTGAGCCCATATCAAAAGTTGTAGATTCCATACGAAGGAGTCTATCCATTTTAGATACGCCTATATTGGACAACTATAGGGGAAGGTTGGGCTCTCCTTGTAAATATATCAGCGCAAGAATCCCATTATGGTTGCAAACAGAGGAATGCACTGGTTCAGAGTGACGTAAGAGGTGGGTGTCTTTGTAGGGTAAAATGATCCTTCGTGTGTCTTTTATTTTATTTTTTTTTATGTGTAAAGTATTTTAAAATAATTTGAAAGCGGAGTGAGATATTTTATTATATATTTTTTATATTGTGTTTTGTATTTTTGTATTTTGATGTTTTATATTTATGATATTAAAAAATTAAAATACACTCAAAATGAAATTACAAAAATTAAAATTACCTTAAAAATAAAATTGACCCAATTAAAATTTGACTTAGACACTAGTTCAATTTAAATATTACTCCTACAAATAAAACTCAAATTGAAGCTTAGCGACTCAATTAGTGTCCAAAAAGTTAAATTAAAACTCAAACTAAGATTTTAAAACTTTAAAGACACATAAAGACTTAGAACAAGAAGATATCAAGTTGGTCGATTTTGTTTGTGTGTGAAATTAACACCAAACTAAAATTGACTTTATAACGAAATTAAAAAAATAAATCAAAATTAACTGAAGAATGAAATTAAAAATTAAATTAAAATTAATTGATGAATAAAAAAACTAAAATTGACTCAAAAATAAAATCAAATAACACATTACAATTTTAAAATAAAATCTAAATTAAGCATTGGACTCAAAATAAAATTAAAAATCAAATTAAAATTAAAATTTAATAGCTCAATTAATATTTAAAATACATTAAATTTCAATTTAAAACACGAACACTCAATAAACTTAAAATTTAAAATAAATGTTTTCTTCTTAAATTCTCTTTTGTATTTTTTTAAAATTTTTAAAAAATTAGTTAAAATGCATATGATAAATATAATAAGTATTCTTCATTTATATCACCAATAATTAAGGCTAGTGATAATAATAATGGTGATGTGTATAATAAAAAATAAAAATAAAATAATTAATATAATAGATCAAGCACGAACTCTACTCATGAACTTGGGACAAAACTTAATATATAAATAACTAAATTTGATATAGATTTGAATTTGGACCAAAGTCTATACAAATGAAGTCTGATAGACTTAGGTCAAAGTCTACCCCAACTCGATCCATGAACATATATACGGGTTATATATCAAGATGTAATTATACTTAATGGATACTTGAAAAAAATTTAATCTTATAAAAGAAGTTAATAAGATTAGAGGAAAGGTAAGTTTGTTAATGTTGCAGCACGTGGTTCAAATGAGCGACTAAAAAAAATATTATTTGCATATATATTTTTTATATTTATGTAATTTTTAATATATTATAAAATAATAATAATTATAAATATGAAAATGAATTTGGAGAGTGATTTGAGAGTAAAGGAATGTGAGTGTAGGATAAAAAACAAGATTATAACATCATGAGTTAGGGGCGAGGAGGGTTGGTTTATTATTATAGGCTTCTCCCAAATGACTTCAAATTAACAAACCCTCTTCAAGTTTCTGTGTGTTTTTGGAGAAGCGCAACTCAGGGTTTACCTCCATAATTGGGTGAGCGTTCCAGCAACTATTTAAAAGGATGATAATGGTCAATTATTGATGGAAACAGCAGCCATTTTATAAACTTTTTTTTTGGGATATTCCCAACTAAACTTTTGGACCGCGTTCCGGTCATCATATTGCCACGCCACAATTGTGGGTATTTTTTTATAAAAATATTATAACTCAATTATTTATTAATTAATTATTAATTTTGTTATATATATATATATATATATATATATATATATATATATATATTTTTGGGGGGTTGACAAAAATTTAGATCACATACCCTACTTGGCTACTTTTATATATAACCGAAGCTTCCGTCCTCCCATGACGCGTCAAAATCTGGGCATGCCCGATCATTGTTAACGGTGATGGGCGGGGGAGTCCAGCATTGCCACAGCATCGGATGTGCATGTAAAATTTTGTTTATGATAATTAAAATACTAAGAATAAAAATGATGGTATATAGCTCCAAAGTGATATAAATAAAATAAATTAGGCGTACGCTCTACAGGGTTTAGCTTTATCCATTACTACCAAAGCATTACTATAAATAATTACAACGAATAGTGAAGAGCTGCAAAATGGAGACATAGCGAACCAAAAAGAAAGCATAACAGAGTAACTTAGAGAGACGCTAGGCAGGCATCTCAAGTTTCTGAATTCTGATCAATGGCGTCAAGGAAGAGTTTCCTTGTCAAACCAAGTTACATCTTTCCTGAAACCTCGAACGCCCATTTCGACCCAAAATCCACAGAGGACATCTTCGAATTGGATGAAGCTGACATGTGGAACTTCTCCACTAGTGCTAACCCAGTAACAGAGGCCAAGAAGGCGCTGCAGCCAGGTTCCCGATTGGCTTTGAAGAGAGAGTCCAGAAAGATGGATGCAGGTGGCAGAGCAAGCCCGGTGGCCGCCGCCTCAGTGCCTGTGAATATACCTGACTGGTCCAAGATTTTGAAGGAGGAATCTGAAGAGAATCGAAAGAGGGAGAGTGATGACGATGGAGGGATTAGAATACCTCCACATGAGTATCTGGCAAGGACCAGAGGGGCTTCTTTGTCTGTGCACGAAGGGATTGGGAGAACTCTCAAAGGGAGGGACTTGCGCAGGGTCAGAAATGCGATTTGGAAAAAAGTTGGGTTTGAAGATTAGTGTAGAATGGAGTCATTAGAGAATAGGGATATGGACCAGATTACATCATTTTTGGCCATTTTGATGTAGGTGGTTGAGTCAGTCTAATGGCTGCTAACTAGCCCTGTTTGAAATTTTCTTTGTGCTCTGTTCTTCTTGGACCTTCTCATTTTCTTTGTTTTTCTGGATCACTAGTATATGTTTTCTCTTCTTTTGTTTTTATTTTGACTCTTAAGTGTTAAGGAGATCAGCCTCCTTGATTTTGGGTGTCTACACTTTTACAATAAGGATTACCCATGCATGCTTGTAAATGACTCCTAGCTCGAAAATGATAAGGATTTTATGAATGATCTTTGCAGTTTCATTCATGGAGTTTCATGGCTGTATTCCCTGTTCTTCTTTCTCCGTTTATCCCCTTCAAGCCTTTGAACTAAAAATATGAGAAAGCTATATGGTACGAGAATGAAAAGAATTAAAGACGAGAAGGCACATAATATTTTATGGCAGTTGCTATTAAGTGATAAGTAGTAGACGAAATGAGAAAGGGAGACGTAGGCGGAGTCCATGGGTTGGTGGTTTATGTACTAGTTGGTAAGAAAGGAACCACCTAGCTACAACATGTCTTTGAGTAAAATTCTTCAAATAGTGTCCTCTGGGATCATTACTCACCAACCATTCCTAGTTTACTCTTTTCCCTGCCCGCCAACCACAAGACTTTTGCCCTTTGTCTTCATTGTGTTGGATTAATTCGTTATCATCATGTTAATACTTAATATAAAAGAGTGCTTTCAAACCCCGAGAATTGTGATCAGTTTTAAGCTAAAGTTCGGAGTTAGCAATGGCAGATAGCTAATGTTCCAGAAAGCAGAAGAAAATTGTGAGAGAGATATAATAGTTGGGATTGGAGAATGACAAATGAAGAAGTTAACCAATATTTAATTTATTGATGGATCAAACAAGGGGCGGAGCTGCTTGATTTGGTCCTGCGGTTTTGTTTCGATATGGATGTTGCCTTGTTATTCCACAAACAGTTTCAACATAAATAATATATATTATGAAACAACTTTAGACTCACTCACATTCAATCTTTATTTTCAGCTTTATCCACTAACAAAGAACTTGAGCTCTCAATTCAGGAGAATATACCTTAATCTCAACCAACAGAATCAGATGTGGTTTTGGTTAAACAATGGGCGATAGACAAAGTAAACTGATGCATCTAAAATCGGCACTGGATGCTTCAATTCTCTAGAATAGCTTCATCATGTCCTTTCTTTGTCATTTTATTCTGACTCGTAAGGAATCAAAGCTCAAAGACCCTAATTATTCGTTTGTAGCGGCTATGGTGAAGAAAGTGGACTTTCTAACATCTTTGGATCACATGCAAGCAACTGCAGCTGTGTTTGGTGCAAATCTGGCTTCTGAGTTAGGACTAGAACGTATCATTCTTGAAGGAGAAGCTCAGAAAATTTTTAGCTGAAGGGACGGTCATGTTCAGGACCTACTAGCTTGGGACTTCTGCTGGAAGACCTTCATCTTTCATGCTACATCTTTCAGTAGTACAAGCTCTCATGGGTTTCACGTGCTGTGCAAATGTGGAAGCACATACTCAGCATTAATGTTGCAATAAAATGCTGTCTTTTCATAAAAAAAAAAAGAATGAAAAAAAAAAATTCCTTCACTTCAAATCGCATCAAGAAAAAAGTCTCTTCCCATATTGAAATAGTATCAATATTCTAAATAGGGGATAATTGGATTTCTTTCATACAGAAAAAGGAAAAAAAATCAAACTTTATGTCAAACAAGAAAAATAAAAACCTTATCAGATCAATTATGCAGTTTTTTTTTTTCTTTAATTTTCCTTACAAATTGACAAGATCTCTGCTTGTGCTATCCCGTCCCTTCCTCATGTCCAAGGCCTCCAATGGGCTATGACCAGACATTAAAAAGAAGAAAAAGTCCGTAAGTAATTTATTAGAGTTAAAACTATCTTACTTTAAAGCCTATAAAACGACAAAAAGGGCTGGATTACAGTTTACCTGCCAGGCTTCGACAGCACGTGATGACGACAGGAACCTCAACAACCAAGGTGGCCAGTAATGGACATGCTACGAATGCTTGTGGTTCTATTTGTTATTTTGAGCAGGAGTGAGCGAGAGAAGGGCAGAGCAATGGTGAGAGGAAAGAGAAGGTCATTTATAGCTGGTTTGGCTTTTCTTATGCTAATCGGAATTGCCGTCTATTTCAGGCTTTGGGCTATCCATTATGATATTTCTTCTGATGACACCGACCTCTTGAGGTTCTTCTTCTTTCACATCATATATAATCTTCATTGTTCTTTTGAAAATATCCCTTGATTTGTTAATTTGGTTCAAGTTGCTGAATTCCTTTCGCCTGGCGTGAATTGGCACATACTACTAGATCAAGTATTGTTTCTATTACTGCTGGGTGCTCGAACTTGTGTTTTACCCCATTAAGTTGACAACCTTTGAGAGTTATTGTGTTGCAGTTTCTAATATAATAATGTTTAGTACATTCGAATGTTAGCAGGCGACAGTTTGATCTTGCTAACAGGGAGGCAATGGATGAATCTGCTGAGTGGAGGCTAAAATATGATAACCAAGTAGATAGGGCAACTAGGTGTTTAGAGGAACTCCAGGCGGTATGCATTCTCTTTTAAATTGGGACAATAGGGTATATCTGCATCAAGATATTGCATTCAACTAAGCTGGCACTTGATGAATCGGACTTGTAGAATTCAACCAATAAATTAACAATTCGTTCCATTTGTGTTTCCTGTAATGACTGTATAATCATGTGTGTGGCAGATGAAGGAGTCCTCTCAGAAGGTGGAGGTTGCTTCTAGTGTGAATCGTAAATTGGCACTGCTGCAAAAGGTAAATGTTGATAATATATGAATAAAGCATCATATGCCTCCCCAACCTCTCTCTTGTTTTGTCATAACATTAATTATTTGGATGTTCTAATGACCGTCCAAGTTCCAAACTAGCAGGAGAATGCAATCTTAGTTGAGAGAGTGGAAACGTTAAAACGAGAGCTTGAAGAGGAAAAGTTGAAGTGCGATGGTTGATTAATTCATTGAGGGAATGGCAATACAAAATGTAAGGCCCATACTGTATGTTATGCCCCTTCTTCTTTGCCTTATAGTTTGCACTGCGCTTGAAACAAGGAAGATTGTCCAAATGAAACGAGGGACCAAACCAGGAGGTCAGTATAGTCCAGATGAACCTCCAACTTTATTTTTTGTGAGTTCTGATTGTAACTAAGTGGCACATGGGCCAGCACAAAGAGGCCCAGATGTAGATGGGCAAGGACCAAACATAAATGGAAAGTTGTTGAGAGGCTTGTGAGGAGCAGTAATCCCTTTCCCATGACTTGGATACAGGGGTATCAATTAGGGTCAATTTGACATGTTAAGGATTGGTCCTTAATGAATTGAGCATAAACAATTTGAATCTAAAAAGCTTTTTTTACTAAAAAGGTATAAAAAATTCAATCCGACTCTATCTTTATAAGGTTATAGGGTTAAAAAAGTCTTAACGGGTCATAATATTAAAAAATAAAAAATATTATAATTATATAAAATTTTTACATATAATAAAAAAAATTAATTCATCATAAACTTAATCTCCAAAAAAATTTAAAGATAATAGCATAAAATTAAAATTAAAAAGACTAATCAATCATCCTCAATAATTATATTTGAATCTTGCTTAGATAAATTTGATATAATTATTAAGTTGTCATCTTCTTCTTCATCTACAAAATATAAATTATGATAAAAGTTAATAACAATAATGGAAATAAAAAAAATTGAATAAGTTTAAAGTTAATAAGTTTACCATCATGAACAAAATCATGCAACCAATTATGGGTATATGTTCACAAATATTAAAAGTCGATTAATTAATCACAATAGTAATTAGAATACTTAGTAGATCACATGACATCCTTGATAATTCTGAAAATCGATGTCTATGATAATTATAATATTGTAAAATATCTAAATCTTTAAAAAAATGAAGTTCAAGTTTTAACTTATCCAAATAAAGATATTATGAGACTTCTCATTATTTTTTACATATTGGCTCTCAAATCATGCATACTTCTATTAGTCCTCTATCATTTCAAGTACAATGACAAAAAAATTCAATTAACCAATTAGTTATATTAATTGTATTACACGTTATTAAAAAGATAACATAAATTAAAATATACAAAGACTTAAAAAATTAAAAACTTACATCAAATACATCCTTTAATAAACACTTAATTTTTCATACTTGCATGAAATAAGTTAAAAGTGAGAAAGAAAAAATGAAACTTAAAAATGAAGATATTTTGTTAAAAAAAAAAAACTTATAGGATTAACTCAGCTCGTTAAGGGTTGAGCCTTGTAGGACCAGATCTTAAATGAATGAGATAAAAAATGACCCTAATTTTTTAAAGTCTATTTTTTTGACTCTAAACTCACCTAGTTAGGGTTGGGCTCGACAAAAGTTAAAGTTGACCCATCAAATCTGACTCTAATTGGCACTCCTACTTATCATTTAATTTGTTCTCAAATGGCGTTGTATAGACGTAATTGTAAAGCAAGCATATGGTTCCAGTTACACAAACATTAACTACGCAACACACCCATAATCAAACTTATCATTTAGTCAAACACTCGAGTTCCAAAAGCCTTACCCCTTCCCCAACACGCCGTCACCCACACGTGAACCTACCAAGTGGGGCATGAGCCATCCATCTGCTCACGTACGCCCCATCATTTTTCTATCTCCAAACTTCGGTAACTTTCTATATTTCCAACTTCCTTCTTACTCTTCTTCACAATTCACACTCCTAATCTAACCATTTTTGACTTTGCAATCACCAATCGCGATACCCCATAATTAACGATCCACAGGAATGGGGCATATATGTTTGGCTGAATTTTCAAGGAAAAGGAAATTGATGTTTGGAAGTTGGAACCATGTTGGCGGCTTGTTCCTTCTTCAGATCCTCTTCCATGTGTCACTGCCACCCTGTCACTTCGCTCACCGTCTATGCCAATCTGTTGTCTTCTCAAACATCCCATTCTTAACCAACCCAACCCGCTAATTGACTCAACTTCATCTTTGCTTCTTCTGCTTCTTCCTTCACTGCAACTTTCCAGGTCAAATATCGAAGTTTTATCTTTTCAAACATGAACCCAACCACTTCTACAGAAGCATAATTTGTCATTAATTGGAAACTTGTTCACAATTTCTAGTCTCATTGTTAGTAGTCTTTAATGACACTTCACACTTCCAAATTCAGTTGCAAGTCCCAATCCAAACAAAATTAAATGATGCCACCACGCACTAATTTCCTCCTAACCTCCACAATACAAAACACAGACCCCACTGAATATTGTGCCAAATTTTGAGGTCATGCTAAATAAAATTTCCATCTTTGGTACCCAATGAATTACTTAACATTTCTTTTCTAGAAGCTTCAGACAAATTGACTAGATACACAAGATATAACATGTTATACACGAAAGCAACAAGAAAACGAAAATATATACAATCTGAGTAAGTTAACTGCATAAAAGCAAGGAAGATGCTTACTACAAAACCATATAACATCTCTGCCGCCTCTTCTCCCCTCCCCCATTTTTCAAACAAAATTTTAAAAATAAAAAACTAAGGCAGAAGAGGTTAAAACCCAAAAGGAGAAGCAAAAATATTAGCTATGATCACTAAACAAAAATTCAACATTTAAATGTCCCCTTCAAGATTGAAGAGAAACATGAATCCGGAGACATTAATATCCAAATATCGATTGCCTCCTTTTATTGCTTCAGGAAGGCTAAAGGAAATAAAGGATTTGATGGAGCGCTGTACAATTGAAATAATGGTTTATTTTCTTCCTCTACATTCCTACATTGTCGCTGCAGGAATCCATTAAAATCGTCAACCTCCTGGCTGTTTTTCTAAAGTCACTGCAACAACACAAACAGATTACCATGTCAGGCACTAGGGTGGATTGCAATTTGCATCCTTTTTCATAAGATAAATGATTTCTACTTGTACCTGAATGGCTCATCTCCAATGTGTTTGACTGCCCCCGTTATGTCTCGGTAAAGCACACGGCTCAGCATCTCAAATTTGTCTATGTCAAACATATCTTCCAATTTTCTGCACAGTTCATGGTAAGATCCAAGCAACGACAGGTCCATAGTTCGACCTAAATCTTCTGATTCCAGAAAAACTTTGCAGTGACCAGTCTCCAAATTGGCCTCAGTTTCTTGGCGGTAATCCTTGTCCCAATGGAACCTCTCACAAGAATAGCGTTCTGGTTGATGAAGAGATGATCCAGAACCATTAGAAAAATTTGTCAACTTATCAGCGTTATCATCTGATGAACTATTTCCAGTAAAAACTGGGGAGATTGGGTTGCCAGAGAAGCTTTGAGAGATCTGTTGCTCAGTAAGAATTGTTTGGCCAAAAAGCACAAGGTGGTGTGTCTTTACATCCTCTACTTTTTTCAAAGATTGGGCAGAATTTTCCAAGGATAGTAAGCAAGAGGCATTCTCACTCATGCTGGGATTTTGCACTGTCGGGTTACTAGAGATCCTAGTTTTTATAGCAGCATGATCAGTGTGTGGATAACCAGCCAGAAGTAGACTTGGCTTCAGTTTAATGAGGTGGGGATCCGCTAAGGGTAGACCATAATAAGCATGCCTGGCTCCCTGCATGCCAGCAGGAGTAGTTTCAGGAAGATAACCAAAGGGGTTGTTAGGAAATGTTGGCATATGAATTTGGCCATCAAGGGGAAAATCTGGGTGTTGAAGCAATCTCAATTTCTTCCGTGGTGGTGAAAAAGGAGAGGGAGGGATGGCAGGCATGTTTGATACCAATTCAACCAGCCACGGGCTCACCCGCTTCGCGTTTTGAAGTAAATCTGGTTCATCCCATGTAACCTATACAAATATGACTTTCAAATTAGTCAGAGCTGAAGCAAAAATGAGATTTTCATGAAAGAAGCAAACACTATGGGAAGTGGGGAAAAAATAAAAAATAAAAAAATAATAATAATACTTTACATTATCATCAAAGTAATAGAATCATTAAGCCTGGATTTCCTTGTGGTAAAACATGCAAAAAGCAAGTAAAATAGAGATTACTAAAGACATTATGTTACCTGGAGAAGCCTCCAAGGTGAATCAGGCCAACAGAGGGGATCAGCAACCTGAACTGAAGATATAGTTCCCATAAACCAACTTATCCGCGAAGAATCGTCTGTTTCAAAGGCCATCTTGAACCTGAGTCCAGAACACCACCTAATCTGCAGTGCTGCTTTGACTAACGAGGCCTTCACACAGAACTCTGGAGTACTTGCCCGAGGGTAGTAAACAACCTCAAAGGGTTGCCCATTTGCAGCAAGAGTCGCAGCTTCAATAACTGCTTCGGCCCTCACTTTCCCCCTCCCCATCATACTCCCACTTGAGCTCATTCCATTTCTCACTAGTTTCCTAGTATCATCCTCCCTCAAGAAGGCTGAAAATCCTCGATAAGGTATATTGCAATTTCCAGCCCCGGAAATATTCCACCCTGATGAAGACTCAGGTCTACCACCAATTTCCCTTTTCGCTCGTCGTATCCCGACAAACAGATCCCCATTTTCTGCTCTTAAAAACACAATGGAATCCCCAGCAACAAGCCTTTTTTGATTGACAAAAGGACTCCATCCAGTGGTCAAGAGATGCCGCCTTGGTGTGCCTCTATAAATGTGCTTGAATTTCCATGATTCACCATGAACATCTTTAACAAATATGTATTGAAGAGGGGGATCCGCAGAAAAGTCTAAAGGAGGGAAAATTGTCTCCGCACAATATCTAGGAACAGAAAACCCACCTCCATTGTTGGCATCCGACTGTGTCAAGGTTTTTGCAAATGATGCGAGTTTGTCTTGAGTTTCAGACTCGTGGCTGCCTCCAACACCATCATCGTCATAATCAGCCTCATTCCCAATCAGAGGAAGAAGCCTAAGTTTCGCATACACCTCGTCTGTCTCGGGATCAGCCAAGTATTTGATAGCCGCCACTCTGCATAGAATATAAGGTGGAAGCCTGGGGCAAGTCCTGAAGTCCACAGGTCCACTTGCATGCTCAGCGTGACCCTGAGGGAAGTAAAACACCTTCGCGTTCACCGCTGGCATTTGTATCATCCCGCCTGCACAGGCATGCCATAGGTGAGGATCCAAGCACTTGTCCACCTCTTTCAATTTTTCCTTTGAATCCATAATTTTAATCATCTCAGCTGGAAGAAAACAGCAGTTCGAAGAGTAGTTTTACTGCAAAATTGCTGCAACCGCGCAAAATTTCCAAATTAAACATAGTACAGATGATGAAGAATGATTGGCAGAAAAATATTATTTTTATTCCCGATGACTAAAGATCAGTAAAGTGCATTTTATAAATTTCTTACCTGAAAAAGCATATAGGATCACAGCAAAGCTGGATTCAGAATCTGTGCCACTTGTCCACAAGAAATCAGAGAAACTCCGCAAAGTGATTGCAAATTATTTTGTAAAGATCTTCCACTGAACAACAGTATCCCAAGTCGACGCCCACAATTTTTCTGAGTCCCAATTTCGCTGACAAAACGATTCTTTCTGACTCGAGAATCTTCCTTTTGCTCTGAATTAAATGCTTTGATTTATCCCCAGCTTTCAGACCCAGAAAATGGCAAGTCGACAAGTTTAATAGACAGCTTTGTTTTTGTTAGAAGTTATTATTAATGGAAGCAGGAAGGATAAGTGAGCAAAATTCGAAATCTTCCATAGGTGAAAGAGAGAATTGGAGAGACAGTAAGAAGGGTGTCATTGATTTATTGCAAAATGTGAAGCGGTTTTAAACAAAGTTGAAGATCTAGGCTACCCCAGTCTGAGTCGTTGTCCTGTCCCCGATACAACAGGGGGAGGAAAGACGATAGAAATATAAATAAAACAAAAACCCGGAACTGACTGCACAACAACCTGTCGAACAATATATCTTGGAAAGTCAAAAATTCTGAAATGAAAATAAAAAAGAAAAAAGAAATCGGTTTACTGAATCTTCGCGTTCAAAGATTGAAAGGCACAAGATGAGATGAAATAGCGGGCAACAGGCAACAGGCAACAGGCAACGGCAACAGGGATGCGAATATAAAGGCGTAGACACGGATCCACAGTCTTACAGTCTACAGAACAGAGGGAATAGGCGTTGTAGCCGATGCAAGAGTAGAGTCCAAGTGTCCAGAAAAGAACAGAGATGGGCTCGTGAAGTAGTAAGTATAAACAGTGTGAAAGTGGAAGTGTTGGGACCGCCGTGTGTCCTGTATGTCGAGGAGGGTGGCAGCCTAACAACAAAGATTTGCTTCTATCCATCCAATACAGTTTGTTAATGTTAATTAAGATTATTGGTATAATGGGTTTGCTGAAGAGTGAAATGTCTGTTACGGGGAGTCTGATATGGAGGGCGCAAACGACAGGCTATAAGTCAATGGCAAATGGCAATGGGATTATCCCATCCCGCAAGCCATGGGGACTTGGGGGCGTGAACTTAGACTTTTTAAACTTTCCTATTTTGTTGGGCCATTTCACTCTTGTTGCTAACTGCTAACTTCCATTAATGACATAAGTTTGCATTGGATCATGTTATTATATTTAGATATAATAATTATTAAATGTGTATTTATTATTTTTAATTATTAAATTAAATAAAGACAATTATTTGATTAAACCACTAAATAATATATGTACATATAATAATAATTACATCTATACATATTATTACGTCTAGATTTAGCTTAACAATTAACTTTCTTTTTCCCTTCATATTTATCATTCAAAATTAAATCAAAAAAAAAAAATGCATACATTGGTCCTTAAACATGATTTGGACATGGTAGTGACATGTTTGGATATCATTTTGACAACCTCAAAATGGTTTTAAAACACGAAAAAAAAGAATATCATGAACGTTCATCATACTTATAATTAAAGTTTTGTTTGTATGAACTTATTTTAAGAATAAATAATTTTTTTAAAAAAATAAGTTCTTATTAGAAAAAAAAAACTTTATATTTATTTCAGTTTCTTCTAAAAGTATAAATAAAAAATAAAGAATTTTTTTTTCTTCGAAATAATTTCAGTCAAAATGAAAAGTTGATAAATAAAATAATATTTTTATTCAAAATCTTTCTC
>JASKGM010048790.1:0-20497 GCA_034509205.1 Ceratonia siliqua
AATTAAAATTTAATTGAAAATTTTGTAAGTAAAAGTTAATTAAGTTAAAAAAGAGTAAAAAGTAAATGAATGTTAAGAGTGAACAAAAAAATTAAATTAAAATATTTTGGATGTATATGAATCAAAATAATACTTTCTTTAGGGTTGACTTTTGTTCTAGGTGAAATGGGTCGTGGGCAACGTCAAGTAAGTTTGGTTGCATCTATCCCATCATATAACAAGACAAAATAAACATTTAAATGAAAAAATGTACATAACCTCGCAAAATGCTATATATAAATTATGTGTTATTTATATGAATTATTTTAAAAATAAGTAATTTAAAAAAATTAAGATATTTTAAAAAATAATTAAGTATTTGTTTCAACTTCTCTTACAATAAAAATTAAAAAAAATTAATAAATAAAAAAAATTTGTTTCATTTTATTTTATGCCAAAATCCCAACCTTATTTCCTTACATGTCTCACCACCGTATCACTTTACGATAGGGGTGACCAGTTTCAAGCGGTGCGGTATAATTTAAAATATAAATTAATTGTAATGTGCGATGTAGTTAGCGGTTTGAGAAGTTCAAATCTGAGTTTACTCGCATCGCACCGCACATTAATATAAATCTTACTTTATTTCTAATTGTTTACAACTTTATAGAGAATCCAAAAAGAATATTTTATGAAAATGATCCAAAAAAACTTGGTTGAAGATAAAAATTTTTTTTTTCATTTTACTAAAATAAACTTTTTTTTCTTGCTTATTTTTTTTTCTCTCTCTGCATTTGATGTATAGTGTATGATTGATTATTAATTTTGATTCGTCTCACCAAATTGCTATTGGTGTTGGCTATTGCTATAATGTTCATTCTAAAAGCTTATAATTTTGTGTTCATTTTTCCATTTAGTTTGTCATTTGGTTGAATTCACTGTTACATTTCTCCTTTTTTTAATATGAAACTTTTTTTAAGGGAAAACTGTTGTGTTATAGTTCTGTTTAAAATCAATTGCAGATATCATTTTATTAAATTATTAAATTAGTGTTATTTTATTAGTTATGTATCCAAATTTTCTATTTTTTAGGTTTGTGGTTAAATCCAAGGTTAAAACCGCACTGCACTGCACTGCAAATATGCGGTGCGGTTTTCCATGTCAAATTTTAAAAAATCGCACTGCATTTCTTTATGCGATGTGGTTTAAAATCGCATCGTACCGCACCGCGTTCACCCTTACTTTACGATAGGTCGAGAGGCCTATTGTAAACTTTACTAAAATAAAATAAATTGTTTATGTTTAAATATGGTATAATATTTTAAATTTAGCAATAAATACTTTAAATTTTATCTTATCTGTGTATTTCTTGTTTGTTTCAATATTCATGTTTCTCAGTATAGCAGCAAATTAACATGTTAGGGAGTGCAGAGTAGAAAGGCCTCATTAAATTAAGAGGTGGAGAGTGAAAAGAGATGACCTATTTTACAGATAAGCAAAGACGTTACAATTTGTTTTGTACAGAATCCCAAAGGAAGTCAAAGTAGAATATGCATATAAAACAAATTCTACAGCTGCTTTTACTTGAAAGTTATATAGAGAGGCAAACACGTATATACATCACAACCACCTCCTCATCTTCTCCACTTTTCCCTTTCTCTCATTAGCCCATTATCTTCTTCTTCTTCTTCCTCTATCAGCTCTGGTAAAAGGATTTTCATACTCAGAATCAATGATGGAAGAAGCTTTAATGGCAGCTTGGCCAGATGGGTCAGAAGATGACCTTCTGAGAGAGCTTTTAGATAATGGGTCTCCTGTTGATGTTCTGCCAGAGGAGGAAAAAACTGAACTCCATAGCAGAACTTCTAGTGAAAACGCCATTAACAGGTTCATCTCCAACGTCTACTCAGGGCCTACCATTGCAGATATCGAGAATGCTCTATCAGTGACCAACCAGAGAGAACATTATTTCCAAGAATTACTCTCACCACCCAGGTTTGAAGACTTCAACTTCCTCACTTCCTCGCTCGTTAATTTGAATTGGGCTCCCTTTTGATTCTCGTTTCTGTTTCTTTTCAGAGTTTCTATACTGGAAAGGGGTTTTAGTAACATCGAGAATAAGTATACCCTGAAAATCAAGTGCTTTGGCAATGGGATGAGTGATGATGGTTATAAGTGGAGGAAGTACGGACAGAAATCTATTAAGAATAGCCCAAATCCTAGGTAATCTCTTTATCTCTTTCTTCTAATTATAACTGATCTTCAGTTCATCATACCAAGAAGTTAAACTTTTATATATATATATATAGACACACATAAATCAGCAGTCACTTGTTGATTTTACTTTTTACTAACTGTTTGTAAGAGGCTGCAGAGATTTCCATATAGCAATGCTATTCTGCAATAGTATTTTCTTAAGGATAATTAAAAACGGAGCTGATATATGTACGAGATTCGTATCAACAACGTAACACTTCAAATTATATTTGAATAATTCATATTTTATTGTGTCTGTGTTTCATATAGTATCCATAATTCTAAGCTTTTGCTGAATGAAGAAAAGGGACATAAAGACTTACTCTTAACCAGTTCCTTTTAAGAAAAAACTCTTTGCATATGCTAGCCTGCTACCAGAACTTGATTATTTTCTTCTTCTCCATACAAAGGAGCTGTTGCTTTGGCTGCTATATATGACACACAACAGGCCAAAAAGTAAATAATAATGGACACTTACATGAACACAATAACACACATACAGATACAATAAAATTTAAAGTATTTATGTATAACTTAAAATATCTTATCATATCTAATATAAATATCTAACACATGTAAGATATAAATTAAATACAAT
Organism: Ceratonia siliqua; assembly: GCA_034509205.1. NCBI lineage: Eukaryota > Viridiplantae > Streptophyta > Magnoliopsida > Fabales > Fabaceae > Ceratonia > Ceratonia siliqua. The sequence goes on from JASKGM010048790.1 coordinate 2,834, forward strand.
TTTTTCAAAAAACCTAATATATATCTATCAGTCTTTTGTTATCTTCAAAGAGATTATTATAATTTATAACATTTGATGATTTTTCCCACCGCTATAAAATGATGCAGCCATAGGCTTACTAAATACTGATATGCTTAGTAATTAATTACTAATTACTAATTAGTGGGGGCTCTTTGTCATTATGGCCCATAATAGTATATCAGATAGCTCAGTGATATGTGATAGAGATGGTAGGAATGAGAAACGTAAGAGAGTAAGGAATTTTTACACGTCAATGAATGAAAATAGCCTACAGATACTACAAATTAGGTTAATAGTCCCATCAGAAGTACTTAATTATACCAGTGTCTAGGTACCTAAACCATTCAATTTTTTCATTAAAACCTAGCTAGCCATCTTAAGTTACTTCACTTTTTAAAGTACCTAATACTAATTAATCTTATGTTATCCAACTTGAGCAAGTTTAGGATTTTGTCTACTTTCATAGAGCCAAAAACTAGCATAGATGCGGTTAAATCTATCTACTCCTCCTTTGGTATATTGAATGTTGAAAGGAAAATCGACATCCCTAAATCTATTCCAACTCCAAAATAGGACTGTAAGATAGTATTGCTCATTTATGATACATGTAGATGGTACACAAATATTTCAGAAGTTTATTGTCAATATACTAAAAATCATAGGATAATATCGGTTTGGGTGGTATCAGCTTGTACCACTTAAAATTATGAAAATCTCTTATCCTTGAATTTTTAGATTTTTATAAAATATTAATTATATTCTTTCTTTAACAATTAATTGTTATACTATATAAGAATCTTAGATGTCATGGCTTTTTATACATTGATATTCTATATCATGCTATTTAAGATATAAGAGAATGTAGAATTTTTTCTCTCTACCCTTCGAAAATATTTCTAACACTGTTGTAATACAATATTACCGTCATTTATGTTTTTCAATGTAATCTATTTTTAAATTATAATTAAGTTAATTAATAAAATTTAAAAAGTAATTATATTGCTTATATGTCATAATATTTATGATAATAATAATAATTTTTTAATATTACAGTAGTACTAAAAATGTTCTCTCTCCCTCCCTGGCTCCCTCCCTCTCTCTCTCACAAGCAACATTAATACTTAAAATATGGTGGTGTTTGGTATCTAAGTATTTAAATTTCTCAAATATTTGAAAACCAATAAAATGTATGAAAAAATCGAGATTTATATAGAATATATGTCCAAAGAAGATACCAAACATCATCCGAGAAAAGGAAAATTACTTTAATCGCCTGTGAAATCTGAGTGTGTAAATGAATGCTACTTGGCCCTATTAACCAACCATCTTATAAGATAATTAATTGTATACTAATTAAAAATTTGCCTAAATAAACAAGTTAAGCTACTGAAGTCAATTACATAGTCCAAATTTTCACTTCCTTATTGCTAATTTTTTATTTCATGAGAAAAAACATATAAAAACAGGAGCTATTATAGGTGCACAAACCCAAGGTGCAATGCCAAGAAGCAGGTAGAGAGATCCAATGAGGACCCAGATACTCTTATTGTCACCTATGAGGGGCTCCACCTTCACTTTCCTTACCCATATTTGCTCATGAACCCACCACAGCAAGCCCACCAACCATCCAAAAAGTCCAAGACCACCTTTTCAGAAGCCCAAGTCCAAGCCCAAGAATCTCAACATGTTCATGAGGCCCAGGAAATTACCCAAGCAGCTGAAGCTACTTTTTCTTGCTTGATGCCATCCACTTCCCAAGACATGGCCCAAGAAAGCATGGGCCCACAAGGATTGCTTGAAGACATGGTGCCATTGATGATTAGGAAGCCTACAAGCAATGGTACTCAGTCAAATTTTTCTTGTTCTTCATTCCATTCTCCTTCACCTCCTTCTCTGGGTTGGCCATAGTTACTCCACCTCTTGTTATACCATTGGCTTAAATTCTAACATTTAAGCGATTGTGTATAGTTATAAGGTTCACAAACCCAAAAGACTCTAATGGGTTTTTATTATTGTTTTCTAGTTTCAACAATATAATATTATGTAATAGTTCATAGGCAAAAATTCTATTTAATTCTTGAAAAATGGTGTAATTTGATATTGAGTAAATTGATATTTTGGTCCTTTAAAAATATTAGTTTTCCCAATTAAAAGTTTTAAAACTAATCTCTCTCGACTCATGAACTTTTTATGTAATAAAGAAAATTATATTAATATTTCTAAAGTTTTTTTTTTCTAGGTGTGCATATTTTAGAATCCATGCATTACAATTTCATTAAAAATGATATCAGATACATTTATTTATATGTAATATATCAAACAATTATTGAAAATTTGTTCACTCATTTTATTATGCAAATTATTTACCATGGAAAAGCATATTTTTCACTTATTTGCTACAAGTAGAGTTATAAATAGGTGATTACTACCTTATAGCCCATGATAACTTTAAAATTTTTTTAAAAAAAGACTTTATTTTTCTTTTATTTTTTTAATAATAATAAACTAATTATAAATTTTAGAAAAATTAAAAACAATCAAAATTTTTAAAAAAAATGTAAAATCATCTCAAAAAATCTCAAAAAAAATTACTATAAATTAAAATTAATAAATATTATAAACAAAAAATAAATTTGGAGGAATGGTCCCTTATAAATAATCTGTTTTTGTTTTTCAATTTGCATTAAACACTTAACAGAGATAACTAAGCCCATCTAATTTGAATAACCTATCATCTCAGCCCACTTGTCTTGAGGCACCATTAGCCCAAAAGTTATTGGGTGAGCCCACTATTTTTGTAACAAATAAAAAAGTGAGAAAATCAGACTAGGAAATTAATTAAGATATGCTGTTACATATTATTTTGATAAATTATTAAGTAAAATTATAAATTCAATATATATGTACCTAATTTCAACTTTTTATTTTATTCAATTTCATATGTTCAATGTGATTTTAATTTGTTAAATATATAGTTATTTGACTCATTTCAGGTAGACAACAATATAATAATGTTATAATGATGAATTATAACATCATATATATAAAAATACAACGAAATTTTTTAATTATATTTTTAATAAAAAATAACATTATTTAAATTAAAAATGAGATGAGGAAGAGTTTTAAACTTTTTATTGGCCAAAACAAAATTATTTTTTAAAAAAGTAAGCAGAAACAGCTCAGTTTGATGGTACTTAATGAAAAAATAATTCTTTAAAATAATCAGAAACTCAGCTTTTTTTTAGAAATTATGCTTTGTAACTTCTGTAAAAAATACTTTCCAAGATAAGAGAAAAAAACTTTTTAGTCAATTATACCTCTAAAACATTTAATAAATTTAAAAAATATATTTTTATATATTATTTTTAATAATTTTATGTATATAAAAATAATTTTATAATTTTATATTTAAACGTAACACATTTAATTTTTTATTAAAAAATTATTTCTATTTAAAATCCCTACTTACCTCATTAAGCCCTTCTCTTTTTCAGGATTCCATTATTCCATTTTAGATGCTGAGTCCTATGAGTCTTGGAGAGTTAGAGTCCATACGCTGCATGGGCATTATTAACAAAGAGGAGGTCAAATTAAATAGCAACTCGTATGATGGCGATTGGGCCGTGAATATGCCTCGAATGACGAATATAATATCCCAATATCTAACAAAATCCTAATTTTCAAGATTATTTTATCGGATTAGGATAGGTTCTTTTTTATTATTTTTTTATTATATAGGATTGAATTTTTTAGTGTATAGCTAAAATTTATATTATATTAATATATGTCCATTAGACTTGTTCATAATCTAAATTAAAAAAAAATATATATAAAAAAATGATTATCCAAATCTAACTTATAATTTATGAACAAAAAATGTATTAAATTTGTGAAACTCAAATAATTCATTTTTTATTATTTTTTTAGTAATATTAATGTAGAAGAATAAATAAAAATATATTAAAGAATTTTTAAAATTTTTTTATAATCAATAAGAGGTAAATTTAAAAAATTTTAAAGAGTATTTTAAATATTAAATTATTTAACTAAATTTAAATTTAAAATTATAATATATTTTTAATTATTAAGATATATATATATATATATTTATAATAAATTAAATGACTTGTATAGTTAAAATATATTTTTTGAGAAAAGAGAATAATTTCCTTAAAAAGCATAATTTAAAAGTGCCACAAGAACTATGAAATCAAATCCCACACAATGCCCTGTAGCTAGGTCGTTGTAGGCTTAAAATTTCAAGTGATGCCATTAAATAGCATATCTAAAATACTCAAAAATATTAGAGTAATAAGTATAGGGTTTCAAATATAGGATATTTGAAATAACAGATACCATATTCACATTTCAAAATGCAATCTATAAATTATTTGTAACTTTTAACATCTTGTAAATGTTAGTTTTTTTTTAAGTAATTATTAATTTAACATAAATTAAGTAATAAACATAGTATATGATATATATATATATATATATATAATACAACACATTTTATACATAATTATTTAATTTATTTCAGTTGTTACATATATAATATACAAATATCGAATATCAATTACCTTATGCGTCTATTAATACGGATCATGGATACTCGAAGTTAAGTTTGAATCTGTCCAAAATTAATTTTAATATTTGAACCATACTCATTATCTATTATTGATCAGATACTGAATATTCATTATGATCAAGTATCCAAAATAACCTTCCAAATTATCATCTTGTACTTTCATGTCTTAGATAAAAATGAGAGTAATTTGAAGTTTTGGTTTCCTCTGCTGTGTGAATGATATATAGTATGGAGGATGAAAGAAGCCCACAAGCTCTGTGGTATTCTTGATGGTGATGGTGATGGTGATGGTGATGATGTAGAGTTCCAAAACTGGTGGTCATTGGTGAATACAATATCTTACACCCTTCTCCTTCACTTTGATCCAAAGGTCTAATGATTTTGTCCCCAAAAAGCCTATGGACAAGTTGGATTCAAATCTTATGTATATAGGTCATTCGCTTTGTTACTCTTTTTAATGTGAAACTTTGGTTCATTCTTGCTCGCAAGCCATCTTAAAAATCTATCATTCAGGCATCTTTACTCAATTAATTATCCTTATCAAACCGAGATACTTTAAGACTAACCGGATCATTACAAATATGAGGGTGAATAAATAGTTAAATACATGTTAAAAAAATTAATTTAAAAATTGTTATATCAATATATAGTTTAAAGTGGATCATATGGACTGATATAGACTTACACAGTAGGTAGTCTCTTGGCCTCAAATTTTATCTGCAGGTAGTGGAATCATAAAATGGCTCAAAATTATTGGCTAGGGTTGTAGCTAGTTAGCTAGCTTCATGCATGGCTGAAGCTGAATATGATCAAATGAGGATAACTTGTGGCCATAATTAAGAAGCAATTATAGCTTTACGTCACCTTTTGTATGCAATATAATCAATCAAATATAAGATATTCAGCACTACTTTCTCTTATTAAAGGCTATATGGGAATTGGGAACAACGTGTTCCATCATCATATCTTTTCAAAATGTCATCCTAATAGTTAATAAGCACTTAATATTCAAATTAAGTCAATCAATATGTTTGACTTAATTGAATTAATTTTTTTATGCTTGAAACGTAATTTAAAGTATAATCGAATTATCATATTTTAAAAATGTAAATTTCTCTATAATTTTCAGTCTTCATCAATTTTGATAAGATTTTACAAAAAAAATTAATATGTTGTCAAATAGATCTTTTTTTATCCCATCATTATTTTTTAATGTAATCTTAAAAGAAATATTATTAAAAATTTATACATCTAATTAAATTCCATCATTTTAAAATGTAACTCAAACAATAGAACTTAATTAAGTTTTATAAAGTTTAATTATTCTATATATATACAAAAGGATAATTAAATAAAATATTAAGTGGATTATTTTTAATGCCTTCAGGCACCATATTTTATAATGATGTTTATATCATTTCACTTTCCTTTTTTTAATGTCCTTATGACATATTGTTTTAAAATTATTTAAGGTAAAAGAAAATAAATTTCATGAAGTACTACTCTAGAATAAAGTATTTTTGAAAATACTTGAATGAAACTAATAATTTATAAACAAATTTAATAAAATTCGTCAATAAGAGTTCAATTAAATTTTCCTGTAAATTTAATTCCAAAACAACAATATAAATTGAAGTTTACTTAGATCTCATTAGAAGAAGATGGGATCCACCATATATGAACATTCACATCAAATAATTGAGAGTTCATGAATGTGCTTAAATTGTTGAAGAGAAGATGCTTGAAGGTGACGAAGTATTATTGTGGAGTAGGAGTAGGACTCTTTGGTATCTCAGTATAGTGGGATATACTGGAGGGAATCCAAGTAGTAAATGGTGCTTTTGGGCATATTTTGGATCCAAGCACTTATAATGGCCTCCTGCTTGGAAAGCAAACAGATAAGAATTAAGGCTACTAGCTAGTAGCTATAAAAAAACACCACTAATAATAAGCTCACCACCAATCATTTGTGGGGTTTTTGGTTGTCCCAACTTGAAGTTATTATTTTAGTTCATAATTTAATTTTGAACTATATACAAGACTAGAAGATAGAGATGATGTGCAGTGTCATTGAATAATTTTGATTACTGCAGTGATGGAAACAGAAAAAATAATATGGAGTAAAATAATATGTACCTAAAAAATAAAGAAGATAAAGGGAATGATTATGTTATATATACATACATGAGAACTTTTTTTAAGGGACCAAAGCTCTTAATTCGTATAACCCGGTTTCATCGTGAATTAGTATATACAACTATCATTCATTACAATTTGCATTAATTATTAAATGATCTTATTATATATGAAGAACAATTAGCTTTGGATATTAAAATTGTCTTCAAATTTTTTTACTATTTTAATCTCGTGTTAAATTATTTAAAGATATATTAAAGGTTAAAAGAAAAAAACATCTAGAGATAAATCTCATTGAAAATAAACTGAGTGGTATATCTACATAAGATTCTCATTGATTTGCGTTTCTTTAATTTGCAGCCATTAAGCAATTAGACTATGAATTAATTATGCTTCCATCATTCCAACAATATAATTGAATATTGTCATGATACCAATCCAACAATGGAAAGTTAGCCACTTCTTTTAATTGTGATAATTAGTAAGTGGATTAATAAAGGTCTCTTTGCCTTATAAAAAGTGGAATTATACTATATGTTTAAACCTATAAAGCAATTCTTATAAAATAGTGTTAGTTATCATTAAATTTGCATAGTTCCCAACAAAAGTAGATTTAAAGTTTGAATTATGTTTACTTTCTTTTAAACTTGTTCAAGATAAGTATGTTCATAAAACTACTACAAGTTGACAACAACCTAAGCCATTTTGTCTTTATAAATAAAAATATATTATGCTAATTAATGGTTAAGTTAATGTGAAAGATCTACCACTAAAAAAATGCTAATAATACAATAACTAAAATTATCGCGAATATTATAGCAAATTCCATAATTTTTTTAATACTAAAATGTTGGTATTGTGAAAATGCCATTTGTTTTGAAATTTTTGTAACGCCTTTAGTTGTTGTAATAATATAAGATTAATAATGTAATAATTTTACGGTTATTAGTAAAGGTATTATTTTTTATTAAGATAATGGTTTGCAAATTCATATATTTTAAAACAAAAATATTCAATAAAAATTGGACCAAATCATATGTTTGAGTAATTTTGTGTGTGTACAAATAGCAACATGGATATTTGGGTAATTTAAGATGATGTTGTATACTATTTGTCGTTAAAGTATGTATATAATGCCCAATACATACTTGTCTTTTAGTCTTTAAATATTTTAAATTCATGATATTTACTCTCCACCCTCAAATAAAATTTACTAATTATAACTAACAATCAAATAAAATTAGCTTTTATTTGATAATTTAAATCAAATATATTAATAATAAAGTATAATAAAATTGATCTAGATTTTAAGAAAATAATCAGCAATAGAATAATTGTAAGATATTGACTTGTCTATATATAATTAATGGTGCTCTACTTCTCTTTTAAAACTATATTGCTCATCTTCTTTGTTTGTTTTTGTGGTAAACATGAAGAAGGAATAATTAAATAAAAATAAATACATAAATTGTTTGAAAAAGAAGGAGACGAAAGAACAAGTATTGTTATTTGACACAACTTAATTAGTGAAGCAGCCACGGAGTTAGTCCAATTTTATATTAAGATTATTTTTATAATTAATTGAATCGATCGGTGCACATCAATTTAACTTGACGATTAAACCATTGAATTGGTCTTTCATTTTTTATTTATTTTATTAAAATAGTTAAGTTTAGAGTGACGATTGATATGCATCATTTTTTCATGAGGTAGAAAAGGTAAAGTTACAATGATAATTTGGTGATTCTTATCCTACTCCAAGAGTATGAATTCTCTTGGAGTAGGTTTTTATTTTTAATTATTTTTTATTTTGTTTATAATTTTTTTAATAAATAAGTTAAAAAATTTTAAAAAAATAAAAAGAAATTTTAAAAATTTCATAATACAATTATTTAAAAATAATTCAAAAAATAAAATAAAATAAACCAAAAAAAATCTTTTTATATTTTTATATTCTTTTAATTTATTTTTTAAAATTAAAATTATAAATAAAATTAAAAATAAAATAAATAAAATTTAAAAATTATAAAACCATACTCATGAGTAGGTTAGAAAATCCTTATAATTTTTACTCACTTATAAAAAATGAATACATTCTAATTTTATATGTTCACTAAAAACATTCTAATTTAGTTTTCAAACGCTCGCTAAAAATGTTTTTTCCTCTCACTCTCTCTCTCTAGAAAGCTTTGAGAAATTTTTAAGAATTCTCCCTACACACTAAGGGATTACAAAGACAGCACTAAACACTCTCTTAAACAGAGAAAACATTCCAGATGTAGAGCTAACAGGATAGACAAGAGTATTTGATATTCAAGATGATATTTCTTCGACTCTCTTGCTTCAATTCTCAAGTCTTTGTGAATTTATAGGCTTTTTATCTTTATTCGTAGACAGGATTGATTATAAACACTTTGATATTCTAGCCGTTATAAACCTATTCTCTAAGATTTCTAACTTTTTTCAGTTTTGAGGTTGCCGTGTAATTAACTCATTCATGACTGTAGCTTGGAAACTTCCAATTTGAGCCTTCCATGTCTAACTCTTAAATCCATATTTTTATATCCTTCATATTGTACTCCAGAATAATCTCTAATTATCTTCCTTCATATTGGAAACTTTTGACCTTTTAATAGACAAATTTCCTTAATTAGTTACAATGATAATCAAGAGTATATTTTCCATAAATTCATTGATCTGCCACAAGATCATTGATTCAATCACATTTCCTAAGTTTGTTATCATCAAAATATATTCACCATAAAAACCTTGGAGCTAAGGAGAGATAATTATATTTTATAGGAGAAAATAATAATCTTTTATAAGAATAAACATGTACAATATTTCTTGACATCATATAGAAATATGGTATTTATAAAACATCTGTACAAAATTTTAATATTTTATAAAATATCAAACAATAATTGTATAATAAATAAATTAATATGAGTTGACAAGTTGAAGCAAATTAGTGATGAAAAAGTAGTTTTCAGAAGGTAGATAAATGGAGAATGATGACCATTGCTGTTTGTATAGGAAAATGTCACTTTAGGTTCGGTTGGCTTGGGAAGCAATGAGAACGGTTGAAAGTGCTCCCTACGTCAACTGATTTGATTTCTATTATCTATTCTGAAAGCGAAATGGGGAGACATATTATAATTATAATTTTAAACTTGTCTTATAATGATTAAAAAATAACGTATCATAATTAAGATGGTATTAAAATCCCATACCTAATGTTTCAATTTCTCTCTTGGTATTCTCCAATGAATTAGGCCCTCAGGAATCAGGATGATGATTGCCAATAAAGCTTGGAAGCTAGCAAGCCCTTCGATAGTTAAATTAGTTGCGACTTTCAAGATGTCATGAAAGCCCATTTCAAGGTTAGAGATGACCTTTGAAGGATTTTTGAATCTTTTCATAATATAATATTCTTTTCATTTTAAATTATTTATTATTTTAAAAATTTTATTTTATTTTAAATTATTTATAATTTATAATTATTTTTTTAATATTATTTTTATTAATTATTATTTTTAATAAAATAATAATAAAAATTTAAAATAATTTTAATAAAAATAATTTAATGAAGTATAACTCTTTTTTATTAAAATTGAAATTATTTAATAAATTTTTTAATTTTTATATAATTATTTTAAATGATAAATAATTTAAAACAAAAGCAGTATATAATAAGATATGTTTGTATTATCGTTCATAATAATAAATGATAGTTTAAATATTTTTGTTTTTATTTTTTAGTTTTTAATATTAATTAATTATTTTTTATATTATATATTTTAAAAAATTTATTTATAAAAAAGTAAATTTAAAAAAATTATGAATGAATAGTATAAGAAGTGTAAAAATTTTAAAAATAGTTCAAAAAATTCTTAGAAAATATGACATCGAAGATAATTATTTGATGTCAAAAAATAAAAAAAATAAAAACAAAAAATAAGAAAATAAAGAGTGAGGACAAAAAATATTATACTATCACCACAATAGCATTACCCTCATATATAATATAGTCAAGGATAAATTATGTGATTTCATAGGCAAGTTTTAAGCTATTGGGAAAGTATTGATACTATTATATTAATTTTTAATTTTTTAATTTTTAATTTTTATGTTTTTTATAAAAAAAATAAAAGAATTTAAGAAAAAATTTAAAATTTCAAAAAAAAAATTAGAATACAGTTCTTAAAAAAAGAGAATTAAAAGAAAGTGAAAAAATTGAAGACTTATGTTCTAAATTATTTTTGAACTTTTTTACATTTCTTTTGAATTTTTAAGAAATCTTTCTTAAAATCTTTCGATATTTTTCTTAGAATTAAAATAAAAAAATAAAAACATAAAAATGAAAAAATGAAGAGCTGCTCCGGTAGTCGTTTTAATGTCATCCAAACAGCGTCGTTTCAATGCCGCAGATTATATTATACAAAATGTTGAGCCTAATAATTAGGGGAAATTAATTCTTTTAAGGTGGTGGCTTCTCAAGTAAAGTGTTTAGAGAAGTTGAATTCGATTTGGGTTTATCATTCATCATATAATATATTAAATAGAAAACAACTTTTTACAATGGGGAGACAAATCAAATTACCTTTGACTATGATCAGTGGTGCGTTTCAGCTTTTGTTTAGGTGCACTCCATTATTGCTGACATTTGCACTGCCAATATCTTCATAAACAACCTACTAAATCAAACCACCTTTCAATCTCCATATTTAAAACCTTAAATCTCCTATTGAAAATGGTTTCCCTATCACTGAGAACTTTGAAATCTAAGAACTTCCCAGATGCTCTAAGCCAAATTATGGCATTTTCTGTCACTTTAATAATTTATTTTCCAGATCTTAATTTGTTCGTTGCTGTTGCTTTCTCAGTCAACCAAACTTCACGTACTCAAAGCCAATACCCTTTTTTCTTCTTCTTTTTTCTTACAAATTACAATTTATTTTATAGTAATTTGGTCACAAATAATTTATTATACCTTGGTTTAAAATATGTTACTCAATTTCTTATTACTTATTTGGTCACCACTTGACCAATGTATGCTGTCTTTTATGTAAATTCTAACAAAACTAATTTTATGAATGTTACTTGAAATCATTTTGTTCCTATTGTGATTTGAAACTTGTCATTATGAAATTCACGTTTATTTTTATAAATGTCAATTTAATCATAACAGTATTGCATGGCATATTATTATACCAAATATTATAGTTATTAGTCAGTGTATAATTTTTTTATTTAACTATAATAGTTTAAATATTATTTTATTTTAACATAACTTCACATCTAAGTCTTTGTTACAGAACAATTATTATCATACATTGACTAATAATTTTTCCTTCAACCAATTGCTCTAGTTAGGAATCAAACCCGTAACCTCAATTTTGAGTATACCCTTTTTTGTATATAATTATATTAACTTAAGTATCATATTTTAAATGTAATTCAACTTTATACCAAGATCTCCCGGCAGGGCTATTGCTGCCTCATCTTTGATCAACAAAGTATAGCTTGAGAATATTATGAAAGTGTTTTCAACATTGGTGAAACTATTTTGGTTAAAATTTAAGCAAAAAACATTATAAGATAATTATTGATAATATAACAAAATACGTGACACCTAAATGAGAGAATAAATTGACTTCAAACCAATTTTTTTTAGGGATTCTTGCATATGCTCAACCTATATAGATTCACCAATAAATGAATGTTATAGATGATTCAGGAGGATCCTGTTTTATTAAAAATAGTTTTTTGTTATTGCTTTTATTTTTTTTCCATCTTAAAGATCCATAAATAACATGATGGATTGTATTCACACACAAAAAATCTATTTTTTTTCTTCTTAAAAAAGAGCTGACCTAATGGAGGGAGGCTGAAGAGGTCCAATAATAAGCATATAACTAAAAAAAATAATATTTAAGACTAATAAACTAAAAGGAAAAGGTCACAATCAGAGCCAGCCCAGGTCATTGGAATTATTGAGGCAGCTGGAAAGATTGAAATGGAGCTTTCAATATGCACTGCCAAACACCAGCTACCACACACTGCTTATTTAAGCTCCTCACAAATATTGCCAAGGAGCAACTCATTTGGTGGCCTATGGATCCGTGCACTTACCTTACCTCAGTTGAAGGTAATCACACACCATTTATTTATTTAAGTTTTGGTCGTCTGATTACATTAAAAATTTTATAAAAAAAAATTAGTATAAAAAATATATAAAAAAATTTATTAAATGATCATCGTCTGTCTAACATGTATTAAACAATTACGGTTTAACAAAATTTTGTTCAACTACATGGAATTTAAATCTCATTTGGTGAGACTCACTCATTTATTTTATTTTTTGCTTTTTAAAAAATTCAAATAGTTAATTTTCAGGTAAATTTGAGAAAAATTCAATCAATTTTGAATAAACTTTGGTTTTGTCTTTTGTTATGTTCGATAAACATGATTACATGATATGAATAATATGTTTATAATACAACAACACACTTATTATTTATTTTTGAAACATTCCTAAATTTAAACTAACTATCTTACGACCTTTAAAATGAGACTTTTATTAAAGAATTTATTCATGGCAAAATATGTAATCTTTGGGTTCCAATGATTTGGACCTAATGGAGTAAAATAAAGGGTAAGAGAGGTGTGATGGAGTACAATATTAAGATTGTCATTTTCAGTTAATTATTGACGGCACAGTCTCTGAGTATTAAACAATAAATAACACATGAACATGCTGTCAAAGGGTCCAACTATTCAACCACCCCCACCTTAGAAAATTAAATAAACTATATTTTTGAGAGGTTTTTTCTTTTTTCCATAATATTATATATTCTATAGATGGAAGCATGACCTCTTTGTTTTGGCAAACTGGGTATAGATTATTGCTAATGAGGTCATGTTAGCAGAGGTATTTCAAAGGCACAAGATCTCTAAAAAATAATTTATTTTGATAACTGTTCTATGTCCTCAATCATAGAGGAATTATTATTCTAAAATTCTTAGGATAATTATGCAGCCATGGATTCTGACATTGATCTTCCTCAAATTGCTAATGGATCAATATTGGATTTTGAGGATATATGATTTTTATTAATTTAATCATTAAATAAAAATAAAGTTTGATTATGTTTCTAGTTTCTATAATTTTATACTATTCTTAAGTAGGTCTCTATAATTTATTTTCAATGAGCATTTACACTTTCATTTTGTTTCTAAATCAACATTTAATGTCTAAATCTATTATAATGATATTAAAAATTTATTAACTGGGGTAACAATTGCTAACATGTTATACTTTTTCTTATTTTTAATTTAATCTCTGTATAAACTATAAACTCCCAAAAATTTTAAATCAATATTAAATTTTGTAAGAATAATTTTCATGATAAAAATTTCTAATTCAAAGATAAATTTTGTGATGTACTAATCTTATAAAAATTTATTCAATAATATGATGCTAATTTCTTTTTCTCAATAGGTAACAATTCGACGTGAGGGAAGAGTAGGGTTTAAACTCTCAAGTCGAAGTCACTAATATTTAGTGCTAGGATAGATTAATTTTAATTGATACTAATATCTATTATTATTGACTATATATAATAGATGTAGTTATGATTGTTGATAAATTTTTTGTCCTATTTAATATAAAAATTATTAAGTTTTAAATAAACATCAACCCAACCTCTAATCAAATGTGGACACAAATGTTACACATGATATCACCAAATTAAGTAATTATATTCAAAGAATTTTTATAATAAATTGAGATTGACTTGAGTGTCTAATATTAGTAATATTAATATTTAAAAAAATTTAATATATAAGACAAGTAATTAGAATTCATAATTGGGGTTGCTACTATTCCCTCATCCCCACCAAAAAAAATAATTGAAAAAGAAAGAAAAGAGATATTTAAAAACAAACAAGGGAAACAGCTGTCCTACTGAAATAATTTAACTCACTCTCTTGACTCGTTACAAGTCCCTATTCACGTGTAAGTGCTTCCAGTTCCACGTGAGTATTAAAATGAGTGATTTATATGCAATTCATTATTAATCGCTCTGATTTAAATTATTTATTGTTTTAAAATTTTTATTTTATTTTAAATTATTAATTATTTTATATTATTAATAAAATATTAATTATTATTTTTTTAATGTTACTGTTATTTATTATTATCTTTAAAAAAAAATAATAGTTTAAATTAACTTTAATAAAAATAATTTAATTAAATATAATTATTTTTTATTAAAATTAAGATTATTTAATAATTTTTTTAATTTTAATATTATTATTTTAAATAATAAATAATTTAAAATAAAGAGAGTATTAATATATATAATCTATACAAGTAATGGGAGGAAATAGAGCATAAATTATCATAATATAAACTCAAATTCCAATAAAAAATAAAATAGTTTCTAAAAAGAAAGAGAGTTTAAATTAGAAAACTTAATTTAATAGAGTTTAACCCATAAATTATATTACTGTCATCATCATTACCATTAACAGTACTCACTCCACCATTCATTAATTATTATTGGATGTTATTATTGTATTACTAATTATTAATAAAATCAATAATAAAATATTTTATTATAAACATTTTTTTAAAAAAAATTTCAAACAATTTTGTTTTCACGAAACAAACAAACTTAATAGAAGTTTACTTACTATAATAAAACTCCCTCTTAATAAGAAAAAAAAAAAAACAGATGTAAGACGATATTTATATTGTTAGGTGCAAGGCAGAATTACCATTTATTTTATAAAAAATTAATTGCATTTTGTATTCACGTTTTTTTAAAATAACAAAAATTAATTTCATCACTCAATTCAAGATTAACTGTAATGCACATTTTATTATTATTAACCTTTGTACCGATGATTTTTGTTGGAAAAAGAATATATATTATAAGGCTGTTGCTTATTTTTTAGTATTTAAATTTAATATTTTTTTAATTTTTTGTCTTAATTTTTTTTATTTTTTAATATTAATTAATTATTATCTATGTCATATAATTTTTTAAAAAATTTTAAAAAAATTTTTAAATTTTTTTATATCTTTTATACACTATTTATCTATAATTTTTTTGATATTATTTATTAATAAATAAAAATATTTTTTAAAAATACAAAAATATTTTAAAAAATCTTTAAAAATATATATGATATAAATAATAATTTATTAATATAAAAAATAAAAAAAAATTAAATTAAATTAAAATATCTAAGCTACCGTCCCAACTTGGGACGGTAGCTTAAAATTGGCCATATTATAAAAATCACTATAAAAATGTTTAAGAGTATTAGTTTAAATATCGTACATTTTAATATTAAATATTAGTTAATTTTAATATTAAAAATTTTTATTTTTATTTTGTTAACATTACAATATTTTTATTGATAAAAAAATAATATTAATCTCAAAGTTTAAACCTAAAAATCTAATGCGAAACCACACCTCCTTCTATACATTAAGTCAATTTAAAGTTATGACATTTATAAACTTTTTTAAAAAAAAAATAGATTCAATATCCCATTTATGATAAGCTCTAATGAATATGTACACATTTATATTACTAATATTGTGCCTATGATCTTTGTAGGAGAAAAAATGCATATTATAAAGACGAGGAGGATGAACACTTTAATTGAGTAATAAAAGTATTTATATCACATGTAATTTAAAGATCATATTATAATAAAAATAAAGCGAGGAAATTCCCATATGAGGTGGTGTGTTTCTATGAAAGATCATAACAAGTTAGGACCATTGATAATTCCTACAGGACCGACCATACATACATTTAAATCATTAAATGTGATCATTTGGTCACAAAAGGTGTACGAACCCAGAACACAAAAATCCAAACATGTGCTTAATTATATATGGTCACGTGCTTGGATTTTTCCGTTCTAGTAAACTCTTTCTTTATGATTAGATCCAAAAGAATCTCCATCGTCGAAAAATAATTATTTTTAAGTTATTTATAAAATAACATAACATTTACTTTTAAAATTTTTTATAATAAACTCAATTTATAAAAATTAATAGATTTAATTATTATTTTTATGTAAATATTTCGCTTTTATCTTTAATGACAGTTCAGAAGGCGTTGCTTTTGTCCTTTACTAGGAAAGACAACAAAAGTGGAGCTGCTATTAGCTGTAAGGCGTTTGTTAAAAGTCTTCTTCGATCTCTAGAAAATGTCCAGCGAGGGATCATGATCATGGTTTATGCAACCCCACCCCAAATCTTCCCTTTTTTACCAAAATGTCCCAAAATATCTTTGCTTAACCCACTTACAAATTATTTATATTTAGCAATGTCTGAAAAATGAATCCTCCTAATACAAATTTATTTAATTGGTAAAATTAAATTGTCTTCATTGAATAAATTCCCCCCTATATAATTTCTATAAAAGACACGGCAAGTTATAAAGCAGCTACTTTCTTCAATAAGAAAACACTAATAAATGCGTTTAACTTGACTGGTTTTAATTAATTAAATCAATCAAGCAATTTTTAGCTAATTCTTATAACACATTGAATCAAACCAAATGGAATTATGAACTTTTTTTTTTAAAAATAATTAAGGGGCTGTTTGTTTGAGCTTGTCAGAGAATGTATTTTTTCCTTCTCCTATAAGAATAATGACTTTTTTTTTAAAGGGAAGTTGTTTTATGTTTGGATGTAATAATTTAAAAGGGCTTTTGAAATAGGGTAAATAATTTTAGAAATGAATGTTTCTCTCTCTTCTTATTTTTCTCTTTATCAACAAAAGCTAAAAATTTTAACTTCTCCTTATAAGAGGTTTTCTCCATTTTCATTAACTTATCCGTTTTCTATAAATCCAAACAAACAGGTATATTTTTATCAGAATGCAT